>JANRGW010029047.1:0-52707 GCA_024733675.1 Psilopsiagon aymara
GGGCCCGGTGGGGCCAGCGCCTCCCCCGCCGCGCTCTGCGGCACTGCCGCAGGACTCGGGGCCGAACACCGGCGGGGGAGCGGGAGGCGAAATGGCGCCTCCCTCGGAGGGGCGGCCGCCGCCGGTGGGGTGTTCCCCGCTGTCAGGGGCCGCCACAGGCCTGGGGCTGGGGCCGGGGCTGGGCTGTCGGCCCCACGGGCCAGGCGTGCCCTGCGCGCTGTCGTTTTTGTCTGCACGGCTCCGGTGGGCTTCGGGGGACGAGCCCTCGGCCACCGAGAGGTTGGGGGGTCCCTCGGAGACCGGCGGATTCCTGCTTTCCCCCCCCCTCCCTTTTTTTTCCTCCTTCCCCCGAGATCCCTACCTCTCGCTCCTCCCCAAGCGGTGAGTTTTCCGTGTATATACCATTTTGTTAGGTGCTGGTACGGGATTTGGATGAAAGTGACCTATTTTAAAGACCTTTTCTTGATTCCCCTTAGCACTGCATGTGGCGGCCGATTCCGTTAGCCAAATAGCGTTTCCCAACCATTTTAATTTGTCAGATTAAAACATCTCATGGAGGCTAGATTTCTGCAACCCGCGTGTGGGTATGGCTTTGGGAATACCATTCCCCCTGCTTTGCTGCAAAGCATCTTTGGAGCATTAGAGTTCACCTTTGTCACTGTGGAAGCAGAAATAAATATAAAGGCGATACCTGGGCGCCTGGAACATGCAGTTGTACCATTGTGTTGGGCGCGGTACAAGAAATGGGGAGGGAGAGGGGGGAGAGAGCCAGGGATTAAAATGGTTGTTGTCAAGTGTAGATCTTTACGTGCCTCAGGAAAAAAATGACAGAACGGTATTAGCCTGGAGGACTTGAATTTATTTTCTCAGGAAAAACGCTTCGTGTTGATCGTGCCTTGTCTCTGCTGCTTATCATGGCATGGAGTGTTTCATTAGGTGGCATTTTAGTAGCTGAGTTGGTTAAATAGCAGTTGCATTAACTAGTTGAACAAATTATGTCCTTCACCTTTGACTATTGCATTTTGAGAACCCTTACAGCAGTGTGTCTGTGCATGCCAAGGGCAGATTAATAAGATGTTACCTAAGGTTTGGATGTTATTGATTCCTTACTATTAATGCTATTTATAGTGCATTTGACATGGCTCTTGCTTTATGTATTTGGATAAAGGTTATCCGCTTGGAGTGCTTCAAATGGTTCCAAAATACCACCCCTAACATTATGTATATATTTATGTTGTGGAACAGTATTGTTGGATCATCAGTGTCTGAAAAATGGCTTTAATAGATAGCACATCATAATAGTGAAAACATGGTGGAAAGCTGTTATATTTTGACACTAGGGAAGGTTTGGTTTCATGTTTCAGGATTCCAGAATAACAACTTCAGTCGCAATAAATACGATTTTAGATCAATTTTCCTTGAAATTACTTTGAGCCTCCCTTTTCCTTGCCTTTGTGCCTGTTCATAGCGAGCGTGTCATAGTTTTTGCTACTGAAGTCCAAGGGCAAACCTAATCAACGACTGGCTTGAGCCTTCATATTAGATTCTCCACAACATTGGCCTAGTTCTGGCTGGTATGTTTGCCATTTTTAGGACTCCTCTTCGTTTTATCTGTAGACTGAAATACATTGATAAACTTGAACCTTAATTTGTCCTTTGAACTTGAGAGAATGTTTTTTCTCTTCTGTTAAGAATGTCTCACTGAAGAGAAAGTGGTTGTGGTACAACAGCTTAAATTAAATGTAATCCTCTGGAAACACCGCTGCCTGAAGTAAAAACTCTTTGGATAGTTTTCTGGTTTTCTCTTTTTAACTAGACTGAAATTAAGTGCTGCATGTAGAGGACCAGATGTTGGCATTAAAATTATGCACAGATAAGGTGACTTAGGCCTCAAGTTAGGCGGCTGGAGAAAGTTGTCTATCATATGTCCTTCTGTTAAATTCTTCTCTAAGGCTGGAGAATTTTAAATGCTTACTTCCATCTAAGTAACATTTCCATTTGTGCAGTGTTCATCTTTGCCTGTCCATTATAATTCATCAGGTTTTGTCACTGGAATAACATATTTTTTAATGAGTTGTTAGCCTCAGTTTTTATGCTTGATGGGACACATTAGAAGAGAAGCAAATATCACACTAATAATTACATCTTCAGATGTATCCTAGTAGTGGATTTCCTGTAATGAGGATGTTTTGTAGAGAACAATAGATATGGCAGCGAATTCAGAGATTTGTTTTAAAGATGTTGTAGGTAGCTGACTCTGCAGTAGTGAGATCCACTTGGACACAGCCCTTCCACACTCAACAGGAACATTAGGTGGTTTCCAGGTACTTCATTTTCAGGTGCTAATTCTCTTTCTGGCAAAGACGGATGGACTGTTGCTGTTGTCTCCTCTTTTCTGCAAGCATATCCTTCTGGTCTAGCTTAATAGATACTACAGTCATTTGCGAAATGTTCCTCATATAACTTTAGTTGGCAGTAAGAATGCTTTGTCAAATAAGAAAATGTTCAGAGTTGTTCTGGTTCTCTGTGGTCCAGAAGTGGTAAGACACTGTGATAAATACCACTTGTCTTGTTCTGTTCTCAGTGTATTTTGGAGAGCTCTTGCATAATCACTAAGATCCTATCTTAGAAGTATTTTCTGTTGTGTTTCTAGTTCATATTAAAATCAGGTAAACAATGCATTGTTATGTTGAAGGGGGTGCTCCAAACTACAGAAGATCCTTGGTATTACCAGTGGGCTCTTGTCTTCTGAATTACAATGGTCATGGATAGCCATTAAGTTTTGTGTTCAAATACACTATCCAGTGTGAAGGTTTTTAGTTTTATTTCTCTTTGTGAACCTGAAGAGTTTAACTTCTACTCTGGACTTGAATCATCTCTGCATTAGAGTTATCCTGGGTCTGACATCAGGGTTTCAGTTAAGGAGAACACAGATGTCCTCCCTCACTTAACAGTGTTTGAGGCAAGCTTGCCTATAGCAGTGCAGAGAGATGATTTAATATCTTCTGAGACTCATGGTTGTCCTTTTTTTATAACCCTTGAATGTGTCTTGCTCTTCTCCACAAACTGCTCATTCTTGACCAACGTGACACAGGATGACACCCGGTCTGTGCAGTCTTGTGCTCTCTGGTGAGTTCCTCTTGCTCTGGAAGTTGATTCAGGTGTGTGGTACCATCCTCCGCCTACCTTTCCACTTATGTCATTCTGCTGGCTCTGGTCTTTGATCCTGCTCTGAGCCACACCAGCAGAAAGCTAACCTAAGGAAAAATGGAAGGAATTTTGTGTCAGTTTGGTGATTTGAAATGGCTCAGTGCATGGTTAGGTGATGGTACAGACAGCCCAATTTATATCAGTTAATTCTGCCATGGAACCACAGCTTGTTCAAAGAGAAATGCATGGAGACAGAGTTGGTTGATGGCACTTTTTCCTAAATGTGTAGTAGTTAGGTTTTAGGATTCTTTGTGTTTTATTGTTCTTTAAGATGCTGAGGAGCTATTCATCATACATTGATTTCTGTGTGGAGAAGAGACTGGAAAAAAAATCCAATGGATGGAGGGTCAGAAAACCACTAATCCTCTCATGTGAAGTTCCAGAGGGAGCTCAGCTGTGCAGAGCCGTGAAGCAGAATCCTTCCTGTGAAAGCAGAACTTAAAATACAAGAACATGAAACTAGAGGTGAAGTGCAAAGTGTCTGAGGGGAAAGTCTGCCCAACATGGGAGGAAAGGATGGAGATCTCTTTAAAAGCACAGTTGGCTTTTAGACAGTGTTCCCTCCTCCTTGTCTAAGTGCTCATTTACAGTGCAAAACATGGAGGCAGGAATTCTTTCTGAAGGCCCTTAGAAACACCATGGCCATTAGACAGCACAATGGGTGCTCCAAACATTGTTTCTTTAAGCAGTTTTTAAACAAGTATTTGGTGATCACTGGACTGACAGTGGTTTTTTAATTACCAAAGGGAAACCATTGAGAACTTTTAATACTTTGTCAGAAATTTAGAGCATTGTTACTCTTGACTATTACTATTTTTTACATCCTTCCTGGTTCCTTTGCCAGCAGAAAAGGCAAGGTAGGCACTGTAAATATAGGGTGAAATGGCCACAGCAGCAGTAGGTTTTGTCTATACAGAAAAGTTTCTCCAGTTTAATAGAAGCTTCGTGAGTCCAGATCTGCAGAGTTACACACCTACATTGTAGAGATGAGTTTTTCCTTCTCTTAGGGGTTATGGTGAGGACTGTCCAACATGAGTTACAGAGATGATGATAGCTGCTTAATCCGAGTGGACAGTAGCTAATAGTTTTGCCTGTTGTGTTGCTTGGCTAGATACAGTTTTGATTTTTCTCTAGGGGTCAGGATGGGGTGACAGCATGAGATTTACATATTGAATATTGTCCTTAGAATGGAAAAGGCTACAAATGGTTTGGTTTGGGGAAAACTTAGACCTTGAGGAAAGAAGTAAAAATCACAGCCGTCTGAAGCTGGCAGGCTCCGCTGTTTTCTGTGCCTGTGATCTTCCACTGACCCTTATTACACTCCTGGCTACAGCCGGGCAAATATTTTCTTTAGAGTGAGATGTCATTTTATAAAAACAGTGTTCTCCTACGCTCATCGAGAGTAACGTGTTTACAGGGCAGCCTTCTATCGGGATGTGGGTGCGTGCTGCCTCTTTGGTTGCAAGTTTTTGCTGCGTGTCAGTTATGTCAGGCCATGGTTGAAAAGGAAGTTTTGATGTTTAATATAATATTAATCTCAGATTCTTGTTCATAGCTTTCAGGCTGAAAGACAATGTGTGTTGCACCTGACTTCTTAAATGTGAAGGAAGTTGCTTTCAGCCGTCTGCTTGGGTAAGCTGAACTTCAGACCCCTCTTTTCTTCCCTTTAGTCTGCTGCCATTCACTGGGCATCAGCAGACACAGTTTTTGAGAAGCTAGATCCTTTAGGAGCAGTCCTCCTATTTGCTGGTTCAGCTTCAGTTCATTCTGGTCTGGCTGATTCTGTAACCTGAGGAAAGCTCTGGGATCCAGGAGCTTGGGAAAAGTGGAATATGTGAATGCAAGTATGTTGAAAGGGTAGGGAACATTTCTTGTAACAGTTTTTGGCTTGTTCCCTGTCCATGTGTTCCGTCAGTTTTCCAAGCATCCAGCAATCCTTCCTCTTCCTTGACATACTCAAAGGCAGTAACAGACCCAGGAGCCTGTTCCCAGAGAATTATTGTGTTGGGATTTCGTGGGAAGAATCGCATGTGGAGTTGCACATGTTTGTTATTTTTGCCTTCTTCCCCCTTCTTAATAAGCAGGTCTTACTTCCCACCTCAGTCCCCTTTTAATTGGTGACTGTCACTCCCTGCCCCAGCTGAGGAGATGAGAAAAGAGGTTATTTTTGCTAACACTGTTTCACAAATAGGCCATGGGTGTACGGTAACTAGTGCAGCAACTTTCTCCATCAGATATTGGGATTTCTCAAGCTGCGTCCCGATGGCAGCACAACATGTTTCTGCTTTAGTTCTGCCTAGCAGTTGTCACTAGGATTAGCTCCTCCCAGTTCCCACTTCCTTGTAACCCAATCTGAATAAAGATCATGGGATTTGAATGTGCTTTGCTGCTGCTGCTGCTCTGCATGTTTGGGTTGTCTCTGGGTTCTTTATGCGCTGTACACCGTGATCTTTGCTTTTTGGCTTTGCCTGTTCCAAGGAGCAGTTGACAGTTGTTAAAATCAGTTCTGGGCCAGCCATGATTCGATGCGATTAAACTGTGTTAAATGTGTTCCAGAACTGTTTCTTGGCCTAGATAGCAAACTAGTTAAACCCTGGGTTTGAAATCTATTTATGTATGATTCGGCTGCATACCCCTAGGTGAGCTGTCATCTTCTTCAAGGGTCAGAGCACAGGATCTAGGCATAGCACGTGATCTTCCTTAAATCCACCTTTAAATCCGCCACCCTCCCACATCTCCCTGGGCTTTTTCATTACCCTTTGCATATTGAAGTCTTATCTTGGGAATTATGTAGCAAACTAACTGTAGTAATGCAGTTTCACCACCCATAAAAACTAACTCTTCTTGCAGTGATATAATTTTTCCTGGCATCAGCCGAACAAGTGCAAACCCCACTTTCTACTTGCTCAGTGCATCTTAGTACACAGGCAAGCTCCTAGATTGAGGTTTCTGTGAAGGTTTGCAACTTTAATTAGAAAAGAGGGTAACTTAGGCCTTGACAAAGTTTCATGCTGGCTTCTAGAAGCACGTATCAAAGTTGAGAAGGAAATAATGATATGTTTCAGATGCAGGGCCTTGCTAAGAATGCCAGGCTCCATTTTTATTAAGGTTAATTGCCATATAGGCAAACCCTGAACTCTTACCTGGGTTTTTGGCTTAATTTTCCTTCTTCCCTTTGCACACAAAACCCCCTCTAACCCATGCTTTGAAGTATTTAAAACTAGGTTAGTCTCTCTCTGGCTGGAGGTGTGTGGTAGAACCTCCTGTTAATTCTTGCTGGGACCTGCCCGTTTCGCAGCAAGAATGCAGGCGAACCCATCCGAATGCTGATCATCTGTCCTTTGTGGAGGATGGAAGATGATTTTTTCCCTTCATTTGACACAGTACATGGGTGAAGGAATTCTAGGGCATCTCTGTCCCAAAAGCCGCGTCAGGCACTCAGAGCCTTACAAGGATTGCGTGCCCATGGAGGTGGAGGAGTGCTTGGTATCAGGATGCTTGGTGTGAGTTCAGTTGACTGTGTGGCTATCACTGGAGGTGCTTTCTTCTCCCACTCTCAGATGTTGCTGTGAGCTGCTTGCTCACAAGTTGGCCATGTTCTTACCTGATCAACCTACACGGCAGTCCCAGACTGACCAGAGTCTTCCAAATTTCACTCTTGCTGTCTGGGAAGAGAGAGTGCAGGGTTCCAAACTCTTACAATAACCTGTGCTTAAGAAGAGGTCGATATGTGTGTGCTTTTAACCCGGAATAAAGTGTTCCAGAAGCAGCAAGTTCTCATCCTCCCCATTACCTTTGATTTCATTGCAGTACTGGTGTTCTAAATTTGTTTGTGAAAACGAGACGGGGTAAAAGATTTGTTCCTGATTTGCCAGTCACAAGCAGAGCACTTTAGATGCTAGAGTAACACGAAAATAGTTTACTTATAAGGAATGCGATTTACCTGCACTGGCGCGCATACGAAGTCACAAAGCCGTAAAGAACATTTAAAGATATTACTTATTTGTTTATTGAAAAGTCCTTTTCCAAACTACCTTAATGGTAGGTGCTTTTTCTTAAGTAGCTTCTCCCTCTTAAAAATATGAATTCACATACTATTTTAAGTACCTTTTGTTTTCCCCTGTCGCAGGAGTTGGTGGTTGTGGGTGACTGCAGGCAGGCCATCACCCGGGCTCCAGAGTCTTTCCACAGTGGCTGGTCCAGCACCCGCGTGTTTGATCCTTGTTTGAATAGTCTTCCCATTGCACACCCTGGTACTGAAAACTAATTACTGTAGTGACTATAAACTGGTATAATCACTATGCTGCTTGTGGGTATTACAAATATTTTTATGTTTAAATAGAAATAGCTATCATTAGTATGATGAGAAATGAAATATTAGTACACAAATAGAAATCTAAGTGAGCTATAACACAGTTTATTTTACCTATGTGATGTTTCTGTACTTTTCTCTGACTTGGCAGGATAATAATAGTAATTTCCAGGTCTGAATTTCATCCATAAATCTCAAAGTATTTTAAATGGGTGATGAATACACCTTTTTTTCCACACTTAAAAGGTGGAGATGCTGAAGTAGAGGTAGAGGAATGATTTGCCCAGCATGAGTGATGGCCGAGATAGAAGAATTTGTCTCCTTGGTCCCCAGTTAACATGACTTCAGTACCCGCAGGTTGTAAAGCAGAAGCAGCAGTGTAGAAGATGCTGTGGAAGGTGTGCTGTGCCAGTGTCCCAGATCTCGTCCTGAAAGTCTGCCCCTGACCTCCTAATAATGCAGGGGATTGGGTTTTTTTGTTTCATCATACGAGCACTGTGTGGATTTTTCTTCTCATAATGGCAGTTTGGTGGTCTTCACTAATGACTAGCTAAATCTTGAAATTTGTGATATTGTGTGTCACTATGATGTGCTGGTTGCTGGATTTTGGTTTTAAATAAAACTGAAAAGGGCCTTTAATGTGTTATAAATCAGTCCCTGAACTGTATAACAACAAAGTCTTTATGATTTGGGAGTCAGTCACTCAGAGGGATAACTGAGCGCTTCTCACCTAAGTAAAAAATATTCTTGTGCATATATAATTGCAAGACTTGGGGATTGTGTGGACATTTTCATGGAGCTCTTTGGAGGCAAGAGTGTATCCTGTTATCCTGTTTGTGCAGTTTCTACTACTCCATCTTGCATCTTCTTGAGGATCTAGTTAGTGTGTAATGCAGATGTTTTCTGTGGAAACCAGAGAGTGTTCTCACCTGGGAAGGAAGAAGAGCTTTGAGCCCCTCTAGCATCAGTAGTCTCTAAGCACTGCAGAGCAAGCCATTGCTCAGCTCATCACAAGTAACTTTCATCTGTTCTAGATTCTACTTCAGCTGTCTCTGCGGAGAGGTTTGCAGTGTTGTATTCATTTAAGGCGTTATCTATGCAGTAAAATTGCTGGGGCTTATTTGGCAATAATGAAGCTAAGGATTTTGTTCCTTCACTCCTATTATTTTGAAACTAGAATAACCCAAAAACCTTGAAATTTGACTGCCAGTGTTGAAGCGTTCCATGGTTTTCTGAGGGATTTATGTTCGATGTTGCCACAGCCATGGAGTATGAAATTTAGCAAGTGTTCTCCGTGATATGCTTTCAGGTTTGGAACTAATGCTGTCTGTGCTGGTTTGCAATAGTTCATACCTGTTTATCATACACATTGCAAAATCTACCTACTCATTCATATAGGTGTTGGGGAAACAAGAATGGTAGGGACTAGCATGAGCGGTACGGAGCAGCATGAGTGGAGGGAGAATATGATGTGAGTTGTGATTCTACTTGTCTGCTTATGTTCTGGTTAGGAAGCATCGAGCACCTGCTGATGTAGGGGTTTTCTAGATGTGATTTCATGCCTGTGATTAGCATTTCTAAGGACATGACACATACGGTCTCACCACTGAAATACGTTCTGTAAATATGTAAACAGAAAATTACAGAGATGGGCACGGTCCGTCTGTCCTAATGAGTCTCCAGAGGTAACCTAGCACGGCTGGGCAAGCTCCGCTGGGCCTGGCCCATAGAACAGATCGGACTGCAAACCTGCGATTAAAATCCCTTTTCTAAGTGGAGTTATCACCTCCTTCGATGCTTCCTTAATGTCTCATTTTCTTTCTCTTCAATCACCAGGACAGGAGATTGAGATGTTTGGGAACCCTGTCCCAGTGTCTTACCATTTTAGCGTCTGAAGTCTTAAAGTCCAACTCCATAGAGAACTTCACCTCCTTCACTGAAATCTTGTAATTGCATTTTAACCAAAATCAACCATTTGGTACGCCACAATCCCTTAAGGTGGATGAAGAACAGTAATCAGGACTTCTAAGTTCAGGGGAGGTGTGAGATACTGTAAGATGGGGTCTCCTAAAAACCCTTCTCTGGACAAACTCTGCAAGTGGGACTTGGTTAGTTGATGTTTTTGTTGGAGCATTGTCCTAAGTGGAGAGCAAACCTGTGTTTTGCTGCTTTGAGAAACTATTAGTATTCAGTATGAATGGAGCGGGCTGCTAATACTGATCAGCTTGTGCATAAGGTGGAGATGGCAATCTCCTTAATTTCATATTTAATTACCAAAAAAATCATAGCAAAGAGGTACTGAATGATTTGTTGTTGCTGTTCAGTAGGAACCATGTGACCACTGGGTATTTAATTCCCTTCTATAATTCTGCCTTTTTTATTGCTGTTTTTTCATTGTTGCTGTTTAAAATTTGTCATAAATTGTGAGGAGCAAGGAAGACGGTCATGTACCGTCAAGTTTGGTGTCCAGAAGCATCTTGGAGATTTGCTTTCAAGGTTTTGCAGGTCTTTCTCACTTAAAACATGTTATTTCTGAGCTTGCAAGTCATGTCGAAGTGTTGAGTTCAGGTATTACATGAAGGATGAATCTCCTCATGACATGGAGCAGTCAGTGCACGTGTCCTGGCATGGGCCTCTCCTGAGCTCTAATAAATACAGACAAGGTATGAATGCCTCTTTACTGCAAGAGGTGTGTTCTTTCCCTCTGTGGGTGCTTCCTTCTGCATGCATACACATCCAGCAGCTCCCCTGTCCCTAGTGCAGTATGTGCACTTCCTCTGCAGGAAGGATGCTCTCAGAATGCTCACCTCATATGGAAGGATTAACTTTGTAAAGCCTTCAAATGAGAGGGGCTTTTTACAGGGGTCTGCAGGGACAGGACAAGGGGAATGGCTTTAACCTGCCAGAGGGGAGATTGAGATGAGCTCTTGAGCAGAAGCTGTTCCTTGTGAGGGTACTGAGGCGCTGGCACAGGGGGCCCAGAGAAGCTGTGGCTGCCCCATCCCTGGCAGTGTTCAAGGCCAGGTTGGACACAGGGGCTTGGAGCGCCCTGGTCCAGTGGAAGGTGTCCCTGCCCATGGCAGGGGGTTGGAATTGGATGAGCTTTAAGGTCCCTTCCAACCCAAACCAGTCTGGGATTCTGATTCAGTGAGAGCAGTTTCCAATTTACAGTGACTTAAACATACTATGTTTTGTCATGGTAAAGGCTACTTGCCTGTATAACTCAAAACCTATGATACAACAGTCATAAACAAGCATCAAACAATATAGTGTTCAAGATATCTCTATAATTAAACAC
The DNA here is from genome assembly GCA_024733675.1 of Psilopsiagon aymara. Classification (NCBI taxonomy): domain Eukaryota; kingdom Metazoa; phylum Chordata; class Aves; order Psittaciformes; family Psittacidae; genus Psilopsiagon; species Psilopsiagon aymara. Next base: position 10,821 of record JANRGW010029047.1, read on the forward strand.
CTTTTGACTTGATCCTTGGCCTGGGAAGGATTGGACTTGTCGCATTCCCCGTTTTGTTGGGTACTGAAGGGAGTATTCTTTTACTCCGTGGCACTGTTACCCAGGGGTAACAGTCAGAAGCAGAGCTGCTGTCCCGAGCTGCTGAGCTGTGCTCTGCGGGAGAGCTGAGCCCTCCTCTTTGGGCTTAGGGTTTTTGGTGGATGTGATGTCATCATTCCGCGAGGTCTGCGCCGCCGCCGCCGCATCCTCCAGGAAAACAAAACGGGGGACGAGACCTGAATGTCAAATGGAAAACACAAGCAGATCCGATGCTTCCTCTCCTCCCTCCCCCTTTTGCTTTGAAAAGAGCTTTCAAGCTGACTTTATACAACAGGAATTAGCTTCATAGAGAAAAAGAGCGGGAGGAGCAGTTAGTTCTTTTCACTTGTTACTGTCAGGTTCTCAAAAATAACTTCTTCCTGCCTTGCGGGAGGATGTGATGTATGTGATGTGCCAGATGCAGATATAGGGGCATTTTGTAAACACCAAAGTTCTCCTTTCTTCAGGGATCTTTCTCATTAATAACCTTTCTCTTTTTCTTTTTACCCTTTGAGCGATGCTTACAGCACAGTGATTTCTTGTCACGGTTGTGTCGGTTTGTACCAGAGAACTATCCCATCCACTTCAGATGTCTGTGTAAGTACCATGGCAGTACTAACACCAGCCTTCCACCAAGATTACTATTGGGCCCTGGCCAGTGTCAAGAGAGCAGCCAAAACCAACTGCAGGGCTGATAGAACCAGGCTCATTTTTGTTCAAGCCTGTGGAATTTGAGTGTATCCAAGTTTCTCCTTTATGGAAACCCTTTTGTGGCCTAGCAGCAACTGGCTTTCACGCTTAGCAATGCTGAGCGATATGGGTCATGTAAATGTGGGCAGGTTTATTCTTTTTCAGGCTAAAGCTTTAGCTATTCCCTCATTCAAATTGACTTTGCAAAATAATCTGCAGAGGGGTGGATTTAGGTATTTGGAAGCTACAAAATGAGCGTTGGTTGTGGGTGGATAGACTGGTGGTCTCTGAGAAGCTGTCCAGATGTAGTAAGAGCTTCTGGGCACTGAGCAACCCTGGAGCTGATACTCCTTGCCCTTCTGTGTTCAGGAAGCTTGTTTACTTCTTGGTTGCTCTTTATAGCTTGGATCCAAAAAGTAAATACTGTTTTCTGGCCTGGCATGTTGAGTTCTCCCTGTCCAGCTGGGCTGCATGGGTGATCTGCATGCATGATGAGGGAGCAGCTCTCGCTGGTCAGTTGTTAGGGCGTGTATCTACCCAAGGTATCAGGAGGTTGTCCTGTTTTTCCCTGCTCAACAATCCAGGATCCTTAGAATTTCTAAAATGGACCCCTGACTTTCCCTTTGTTTAGGAAGCAGGAGCAGTCAGCAAATAGATCTTCTAATAAGGGAAATGTTGCTCAAAACTTCACTGTTGTTTTTTCCCCTTGCTCTTATTTGTCTGTTCCTACTGACAAAAGGCATAATCCATTATTCCAAACTGCTGGAAAAGAGGTTTCAAATTGCCAGGTATGAAATTATGCTGCTCTCTGTTACCAGCAGGGAACGGCATGCGAGATGTTTCAAAACCTACAAAGGCGAAAGTTCTTTGTATGTGTGAATTTAGGATTCACAAAAGGTGTCAGACTGCGAGCCTTGGAGATTGTGGAGACGGGAATTTTATTTATCCCTAGAGTAGGTGCTGTGCAGAACCGCAGTAGTGCAAAAATGTCCTGTAGTATTCTGCTGCTAGGCTCTACCAATGCCCTTCACAGGCAGCCTCTGGGGTGAGGAGCTCCTTTCTCTGTGCCCCTTCAAACAGTTGGCTGCCAGAGGGATGTGAGGGTGTTCTTTTGTGTGTGATGTGGGTGCTTATCTCCTGAAATCTAAATAGATGTGAAAGGAATTTGGTAGCATTTACCTCTCTCCAGCCACTGGAGCAGAGACAACCTGCAGCCTCCATGTTCTCCAGCTGTATGCAGACTGGTGGTCTCGAGGCAAAATGTATTAACAGTCTGTTATTCAGTGATGTATTTGTTCTGCAAAGGTTTAACACTCTGTCTTGTGATAAATGTAACTTATATTGAGATATATGATTATAAAATCAGGTAGATAATTCTACTCTTTGTTTTAATAGACTGGGCACTGAATGAAAAAAAAGAAGCACAGGCCTTGTGTATTTAAAGGTTGGCATGAGAAATGGGACGTCAGACCTTTGTGTTCTTACTGTGAAGTTGTGTGGTCTTGGACGGGTCACCCCTTAGTCATGTAGTTTACGTGTCTGTAGGGTAGGGATGTTTGCAACAACTCTGCTATGTACTCAGCAAATACCAGGGCTTTTTAAGCCTTGGTAATGAAAGTATAGGTCTTATATGACGCTGCGAGTTTTGGCTGTTGAAGAGTATCCTCTTAAGAGAAAGAAGGGAAATGGAGCAACCTTTGATCTTTCCACATGTTTCCAGGCCCAGCATAAGACCTGAGAATTGCCAGTGTGAATGGAGGCATTGCAGATGCAGTCCTTACCACCCTCTTGAGGCAGTTGGTCAGTGTCAGTCATGCAGAGCTCTGTCCTGCAGGCTCTGAAACCGTCATCCTGAGCTGTGATTTGCTTTCTCCAACCTGTATGGGCAATATATGGTTTGAATCCCAAGGACTGGTAATATTTCACCTTTAGAATGAATGGTCTTTATTTCAGGGAGATGCTTTTCTTTTACTTTTCACCAGCAATTAAATACCATCAACCCCAGTGCAAACCATCACTTGTGTCCCAAAAGGAAAACCTCTTCTTAAAGGCTTCTGCTGTTCACCAGGGCAAGATTTCTAATGCAGGTTCTCAGTATAAACTATCTGTGGCATGATAAAATCTAAACATGCATAGGTATCGTTAATGAAGATGGGTTTTAGGTAACAGCTGATTGTCTTCTCATGTGTTCCTTTACTTTTTAAATTCCATGAGCTTTCTTCAGATATAAATGGAAAATGCTGCAAGTTTCTCTGCCTCAGCACTAGGACTCCTCATAGCTCTGCATAAGGCAGATATTCAATGCTGTAAGGAAGAGGACCATTTTTAGGGAACCTAGACAGAAATGGTGACAGTATTGAAACTCTAATGCAGGCAATGTCTCTTTTTTGTCTAAAAATGTTCGATAAACTCATCAGAGAAATAGGAGGGCATCTGGGAGGTGCCATGTAAGGAAGGCGCAATGTTTTCTGTGCGCTCTCCATTTGCTAACATGAAAATGGAGAGGGAATACCAAGGCCTGTTTTGGGGGCAAGAAACCCCACAAGTAACACCAAAACAAAGCAGCAGGTTATTTGCTTCTCATGTCCCCCTGGCAGGGTGTGTCCCACTGCTTTCCTGGGACTGTTCTCATGACTGTCCTTGTTCCCTGGTGCTTTACTTCTGTATCTTCATAGCCTGACCCCTGCATTGAATGTTTGTAGACCATCTTAAGTAAGTCCTTCAGACCATGCAGCTTAATCCTGTCCCAGCTCTGCCCTGTAGCTATAGCTCTGGGTAGTAGTTTTTCCCATCTCCATTTACCACCCTTCATTAGATGGCATTACTCTGCCTCTGAGTAGTATGGTTTGACCAAGTTGCCGATTGCCTTCAGATCAGAAACTCCTCACAACGGCCACCGCTGCCATCCAGCAAGGTGCTGTGCTGACAGAGGCCTTCCAGCTCCATTCTGCCAGCAGTGAGTGCTTAAGGAGAAATGTTAAGATTATTGTAGTTGTATTTTCTTTGCAGGCCTTATACCTTTGCAGGTCAGAGTTGTAAAAGGCACCTGTGTGCAGCTGCCTGCCTCACCTCATGCAAAAGCTGAGGCAGGAGTCCTTGAAACAGGCAGGACAGCCTTGTTTTCAGAAAGCCCAAGTGTAAGAGCAGGTTCCACCATATCTCAATTAACCTTTTATTTAAAGGCACAGAAAATAGTTTGGTCCATCGACTGAAGCAATCCAGTTATTGTTCACCCCATCTAAAGGGTAGGGCTGGCAATGGTTGCTGATTATTTCTTTTCCGTTCATTTGCTTTTGTGAATGATTGCAGAGAACAGCTGGATTAAGCAGCTTTGTGTGCCAGCACACAAAGAACCCGTGAAATATAAAGGTGTTTGGATCTGTGCTATTGGAATAGACCCATTTCTGATTAGAGTTTTGTGTCAGATTTAAGACGGATGTGTTCCTATTTGAGCTGAAATTGCCTTTTCAGCCTTAAAACACTTTAGCACTTACTTTGTACATTCAAGCGGCTTAAGTGCTTCCCTCCTCTCTTCAGGCCAGAAGGAAGTGCTGTATTTCTCACTTGGTGTACAGAAGAAAAATTGTTTAAATACTCTCAGCAAGAGTCAACCGAGGCAGGATGGACCTTGGGCATTAAAACCTGCTTTGTGGGCCTTGTTTCTGAATTGTTGTTCCAACTATTTGCTTCAGGTGATGATGGTGACCTACCTCTTTTCATCCCTTGCATTGAGGACAAGTAGTAATCCTGCCAAAACCAGAAAAGAGCCAGATGATTTCTGTTTAAGCAGGTTTTTGGAGAAAAGATGTAGTCATTTACCTTCTGTGTGCGCACTTGATGTATTGACTTAACCTGTCTTTCTGGTGGAGAGGCAGCCAAGCAGTGGGATGCTGAAGTCTGTGATTTGATGGACCTTCTAGTCAACCTTCTGTAAGGAGAGAGCTGAATTTCCTGGGTACATTCCAGTGCAGTGAATTCCACTCTTCACTTCTATGGTGCTTGCAAATGCTGGTGTTCAGAGAAGCCACAACACTTGAACATTAATGCGTGTCTTCCTCCTAGTGAGATACAGGTAAATAATGATGGAGGCAGGGAAAGCATAAAGGTTAATTTGTTTTATATAAGTTCTATCAAGATGGAGAATCTCTTTGTATTGCAAAACACCTCCTGGAGCAGGGGCTTTTCCTTAGTGGACCCACTCTTCCAGTGCAATGATAAGAAGAGGGTAAACCAGAGCTGTGCAGGGGGTTATCCTCAAAGAGCAGCTGAAGATACTTCAGCCTTGGGCTATAGGAGATCAGAAGGACTTTTCCCTGCCAGAGAGGCTTCTCTTGTTTCCAGTTTCTAGGCTGTTGGGAATCTCTGTCCTGTGTTGAGTGAATCATTCCTGGAGAGCACCCAGGCAGTGTGGAGGAGGAAAATGCCTGGTGTGAATGCAGGAGGCATAAAAGTCAGATGAGAGAGGAGAGATAAGAATCCGTCAGGACAGAAGTCTAGTGGCTGCAGGGGAATCGGAGAGGAAGGAGCTACAGCTGGTGGAGAAATGGAGCTGGAGGTTTGCAGGAGAGGTGACTCGGGGGCCTGGGAGATGGAGGCAGCAGGAGAAGATGAGTTGGCAAGGGAGATGGCAGTCTGAATTCTGACACTTTCTAATTCTGGAGTGCTTGCCTTTGTAACCTTAATAATTTTGTTCTAATAGACTAGATACAAAAATTGCATTATATGTTCTGAGGAATTAGGTTGCTATGGTGATGGGTATAGAAGTACATAAGAGAGAAGATGTCAGCAAACGGAACAGCTGTAATGTGGCACACGAACCTGTGACTGCCTGGGTTTGGAAGCAGGCCTTTAGGAACTTCTCCTTCAGATTCAGCTCTCGCTGCAGGGATGCCCGTTCCTGTGTGAAAGTGATGTCAGAGCTTCCACAAGAAACCTTCCAGGTTTATGGAATTTCAGAAGGGCCCAGAATTTCTGGATAGACAGAGCAAGTATATCACTTCTCTGCCACGATGGGGAGGTTTCTGTTCCACCCAGCAGCTGGAAGTGCAGGACCAGTTGGACCATGAGTGTGCGGGATGGGAGCGGAGTAGGCAGGCATCAGCCCAGGAGTGAAAGCGATGGTGGTTATCACACACCTCTTATGCTTTCCCCCATCTGCAGCAAGGATACCTTTTGTATGCCCACCCACACATCCTGATTTTAGCACTCCGTGTACAGTGTTTGCCATGCTTGGGGAAGGATGGGTTGTGAGCAGGGCTGTACTCCACAGGAGAGGGTTGCTGGAGAGCTGATGGAGCACGACAGTGGCCAGGATGGAGGAGCTCTGCAGATGCAGTTCATCTCATGCAGGTGAATGCTGGTACAGCACAGGGCCAACAGGACAGCATCATGTGGGAGGCTTCTTAAAGCCAAATGCGGTGTATTGGGTTAAGAAATGGCTGTTGGGAGGTGAGTTAGTGCTGTCAATGGAGGGCTCTGTGGGCTGTCAATATGGGCTAAAGGGAAGCTGCTGATAGTTTCCAAGGACCAATCTTCAGGCAGTTTTAAATGGTGTTTTGGGCTTGATGTACATGTGAAAGGACTGTAAACGTGTTAATAAAATTTGCTGGGGTAAAGTTGTGGGTGTCATTGATCCAAAGGAGGGCTGGGGTGTCACTCGGCAGCATGGAGTGAGCTGGAGGATTTGCAGTAATATGGATGTAAGTGGGAGAGCAGAAAGTGCACAGTCATGCAGTATCAACAAGCACATGTAAGAATGCGTGTTGTATATGTGTACTATATGCAGGTGAAATACCAAAGTGTGGTTTATCAGGAATGGAAAGATGTTGAAATACTTGAGTGTATTCGCTGATACGATGTGATTTTAAAAGTTTAATGCTGTATGGCTGGGAAATAAGCAGATGTGGACAATTTTGCTCAGGGATGTTTAAAAAAAAAGCCTTAATTTGGGAAAGATGTGAGGAAGGGTTGTTGGGATGTGTTGGAAAGTCAGTTTTCTCCTATATCATAAAGGGAGACAAAACTGGCTTGCTTTTATCAGCTAAGAGGCTAAGGGGACACATTGTATGTCTGTACTTGTGCTTACTCCTCAATATGGAAAAGGGAAGAATACTTTTTAAGGACAGTGTGGGGAAAAGAATAAGTCAGTGTAAAATGACAGATAATAAATGCAAACTGTAAGACAGTCTAAATCGGTTCTTAAATCGGAATGGGAGTGGGGTTCTGGAGCAGCTTTGTAACCAGAGGAGTGGCTTTGAGAAGTTCTCCAGAGTTGGTGATGTTGTGATGATTGGAGTCTATTATATAGTTGCTTAAAATAGCAGGAACAGGAGTTAATAGGACCTTCAGTCCTGTGATCTTAACTATCCAACTGAGACATACTCTGTACCTGAACCACCACTACCTAAATTGTTTTGTGTATTAGCTGAAATGAGCGTTTGTTCCCATGAAAGCAGATAAAACTCACCAAATTAAAAGGCTTGTTATCTTAATACATATTGAAAACTATGTTTCGCTTGAAGTGAAAGGCAGAGAGAGAAGTAATCTAGACCTTGTGGAACGCACTGGTGAAGCATTCCTTCACGTAGGTAAAATAGGTGGGTTTTGATTTGTTGTTGTTTGCTTTTGGTTGTTTGACTCATCCCTTTGCTGTGTGCTGGTCAAAACATTGTTCTGCTCTGTCATGTGGAGACAGGAAAAAGAAATACTCTGCCTGAGCTGGAGTGAAACTGCACAAATTGTCCTGACTTTGGGGAATTCCAGCAGGAAAGGAGGTGCTCACTATAGAAATGCATGAAATAATAGCTCAGTAAAGGTATGCCATTTGTGGGTACAGTTGGAGGTGGCTTGGAGTAACCTGGTCTTGTGGAAGGTGTCCATGGGGGGGGGATTGGAACTGGATGAGCTTTAAGGTCCCTTCCAACCCAAACCATTCTATGATATGATTATTTCTCTGCTGCCTTTTAATAAATCTTTTTTCTGTTGGTGATAGTAGTTATATATTTTATTAACCCATGTTAAACATTCTTGACCTTTTTCATAATGAGATATATTACAATAGTGCTGGTTTGACCCTGGAAGAATAGCAGTATAAAAAACTGTCATGCAGAAGACATCACTGGTCTGGTCCTACCTGCTGTTTCTGGCAATGGTAACAACTGGATGCTTCAGAAGAGGTGCCAGGAGCGTTCAGAAATACCTTACCCGACCTGTCTGTGGATGTTCTTACTCCTGTGAATGTCTAATTTAAAAAGCAATGTTTGTATCTCTTGGGCTCAGCGCCTTGCAGTCATTTCTGCGGGTTAATTTTCCTCTTTAGAGCTTGACTGGTTGAATTCCTTCACTCTGTTATAAATATGCTACTCTTACATTTTGTGGATTCACTCCTTTTTCTTGGAGCCTGAGAACCTGATATGGCCTTCCTGTGTATGATTTTTAGCTCTTACACCTTTTCTTCTCAAGCTTAGGTCATCGTCTTGGGCATTTAACGTTTCCTATCTCTGAGGCCTTTTTGTGTACTGATTTTTATTGCTTGATGTCAGTGAAGAATAATGGCCAGGAGCAGAGCATGGCAGAGACATGCTTAGTATTCTGTCAGAAATTCTGTGTTATTTTCCTAATAGATTCTTCATGTTTAGGACTGGATATGTGCCTGATGGTTCTTTTTGCCCTTTCATCTACTGCCTTCTTGCTCATTCACTTTGGTTTTTAAGGATCCTGTGTACTTTCTGGTACTGTCGACTGCCCTAAATAAAACTTGTCATGTACCTTTGCCTCCTGTTCCACATCCTAAATACAAATACTACTCTGTATCTGTGGTCACTTTGGTTGCAAAGGCCTTTTCTCTTCCTCCAGATGTGTAATTATGCATCAGACCCCTTTCTTTTTTCAGAGTTGTGTATCCATTCAGAGGTGGTGTTTCTGTTCTCTTCCTAAGACTAATGAATACAATAATTCTGTATAGAAGACTTTGCCCACTTCTTGTTGAATATCCTTTTGAGTTGTTCTGTTATTTTAATGACACAGTCCAGTGCATAAATGTTTGGCTTGTTAGTTCTTCGTCTGTCACAGTCACCAAGTGATGAGCATGTTACTTCCACTAATTATTACTTCGATTAATTCCTCTCTTCAGTTTGGCTGCAGCCACTGTGGGAGCTTCTGGAGCAGTGGCTGTTGGGAGGAACAGTGGTTGTGACAAAGGAGATGTCACTCTGGAGCTATGTCAGACCTTAGGGCAGCTTCTTGCTCATCTCCATAGTTCAGTAATGTTTAATGTATGAGTTTATTGAAGGACCAGCTTTCTTGATGTATGGTCTGTGACAGCACCATACCTTATACGTAGTCATCATCTTTGTGCAGATAATTTACCTTCTTTCCTGTATCCTCATTCTCCTGTGTGGCTTTTTTGGTACCTTGGTAGTGGATCAGGCTGGGGAGCAGCTTGGGTTTTAATATTATTCCCACAGAATCATCCAGTTTTCTCTTGGATTTCTGTTGTGTTTGACTTTATTTTCTACCTTTGATCCTTCCTAATGGCTCCAGTTTTGCCAGGTTCATACTTGCCCAAAGAAGGGTCAGCCCCATGGACTGGTGGGTTGGAAGCTCTGGGGTAAGCATGTGTCCTGCCCTCCTCCTGCGCTCCGGGGAATTCATTTGCAAGCTTCATTTAAACGGTTTTGTCATTTCTTTACTGATTGGTCAGGAAGACTTTGAATTCCTTCCTTTCAGACCTCCCTTCTAAGGCTGTGGTGTGATACTGCTACTTTTTAATCACTCCTTTTCTCAAGGGTAATTATCTATATTGTGAGCTTTAGTAGCTTATTTCTGGGTTATTTATGCTGAATCCAAAGTAGCTGATTTGCTTACGTTTACTATATTTATTGTTCTGGGGTGAAATTGCTTTGGGGTCAAGAAAAGGTTTCTTTAAACTCAAGTCCCATTAGGATATCTGCCTGGATTTATTTTCTTATGGGCAGCTGGAGTTTCCCGGTGGTTTTGCCTCTAGCTTCAGTTGGCTCTCCCCAGCTGGCTGCTCGCTAACCTCTTCCTGGCCAGTGGTTTGTAGCATTATTCCCACAGAGGCTTCCAGCTTTTTGGATTTGACTTTACTTTCTACCTTAGGTCTTTCCTACTGCCTCCAGTTTTGCCAGGTTCATACTTGCTCAAATGAGAGTCAGACCAGCGTGACGTGGTAAAGGACAGGAATTGGCAACGGCTGTGGACTTAATGAATTGCAAAAGAAGGGGGACAGTGGATTTAATTTTTTCCAGTTGCCTTCCTCATAGCTTTGCTAGCCTAAGGAATCACTAAATTTAGAGCTGACCTTCTTAATAAGCGTACCAGAACTATCACAAGCAAAGTCATTCAGGAGATGTTAGCGTTGACTACGTCAGGGTATGGTTAGCACTTCTTCAGCGTCCATGATACTGGTCTTTGAGGAATGAATGCTGGCTGTTCTTAAGCTATTCTGGTTGATCCCATGAGAACAGGTTCAAACTGAAACAGGGGAAGTTTAGATTGGATATGAGGAAGAAGTTCTTTACTGTAAGGGTGGTGAGGCACTGGAATGGGTTGCCCAGGGAAGCTGTGAATGCTCCATCGCTGGCGGTGTTCAGTGCCAGGTTGGACAGAGCCTTGGGTGACATGGTTTAGTGGGAGGTGTCCCTGCGCATGGCAATGGGTTGGAACTGGATGAGCTTAAGGTCCTTTCCAACCCAAACTATTCTGTGATTCTATGATTCTATGTTCTGTTTTAAAGAGGAGAAATAAATATTGGTACTAGCATATCTTTCGGCTGCACTGGTAACGCATTTTATTTGTGGTGTTGAAGTGGTTGATTGGTGTTTGTTGGGTGAGTGACATTGCAAAACTTGCTGGTGATTTAAACTAGCATTTTGAGGAGTACTGGTAGTGTTTGGTTTATTTGTGTTTGCGAATAACTGGCATATGTAACTTGTCCAAATAGATACAATTTGTTCAGGATAGCTGTCTGTAGTGCAGGAATGGGCTTACCCAGTTGTTGCTTTTTCCGTTACTTACAAAACTTGGAATATTATTGAAATAATAGAAAATACAAAAGATTCTTTCCATTTTGTTTCAAATGGAAAACATGGGGTAATTGTTGCACTGTTGGCTTTACTCCTGGTGTGGATCATCCTAACAAATACTTACACCTAACCTGGAAACACATCCTAGGCTTGTCGACAGAGGTTTGGGAAGCTTAGATTTCTGACCTTTTTTGCTAGTGACATTCCTGGAAAGTAAACATACATCCAAGCAGAACAGCTCAGCGGGATCAGAAAGTATGCTGGGGCAAGTAATGCAGGGAGCAGCTGATGATGGACAGTTTAGTGTCAGAATCTTGAGAGGAAATCAAAGAGAGCCACAGTCTACAAGTACATGTATAAGAGAAACACAAGCAGTGCTGTAACATGAAAGTGTCTTCTGGAGGCTATTCTATGAGAAAGTAAAATACAAGAGGAAAAAAAAAAAAAAGCCAGAGAAGAAGAGAAAAAGGAAAAAAAAATCTGCAAAGAGTTTTTTCCAGGATAAAGTCATTCCTCAAAAATCTTTTTAAAAGTAATTGAGAAAGGAATCTGACTGGAATGATAGGCTTGCTCTTTGTCAGGTGAAGAAGAATGTATGTGTTGGGGAAGAAAAGCCTGTTTGAACGTGGGGTCTCACACAGACAAAAAGCTGCCAGAATTCACCATAATATCCAGATGCAGGTTCATCTTACCCTTATAATCTATTCCTTCTAGAAGCGCATAGCTGAGGGAATGTGGAAGATAGCAGTGGGACAGCGTTTGATGACTATTCTTTGCTGTGAGCTTCTGCTACAGAGGAGGATCTCGGTTCGTTTGCAGTAGGCAGTACTACTGTTTCATGTTGTACATGTAGCGTGTTATATATGTGGGATTTTAGACCACGTGCAGTGCTCCTGTCGTAAGACAAGTTATGGAAGTGTCCAGCATGGCTTGACGATCTTGCCTGCTTCAGGCTTTGGCAGTAGAAGGGGCTCCTGACTTGTAAATGGGGTGATCTTGGCTTTTCCCTTCCCCTGGGGATCAGGAGGAAAGCAGAGGAGTGTCTTATGAGCATAAACTTGAGGGTGAAAAGTGATGTAGATAAAAGCAGTGTTGCAGTGGGGCTTTCCATGGTCCACGGTTACCCTCCACAATCCACTTTTCTCAGCTCATTCCAGGTGTCTTTGTTCTGCTTGCATTTGGCACTGTTTCAGGATGGTTCCTTTTTTATTCAGTTTTGTGACAGCATTTTGGATTTCTTTCTGAATATTAAACATTTTTCTAACAGTCTCTTGTAGAATGCCATTCATCTGCACCTCCCCTTTCCTTAGTGACACATAGCCCTAATGGATCCAGTGTGGAGAACACGGGTACCAAAAGGAATGATTTTAGGGTACTTGAGAGAGGCAAGTTCATTACTTTGCCAGCATTTTTCCATCCACTAAGTGGTAGAAGTTAAGTTAGCAGGATCTTGAGGGAGGTGTTCCCCAGTGCCTCTTGCCCCTTTTGCAGGGCATGGGAGAATCTGGATGCCGCTTGCTGCATCTCCAGGTTTTGCTTGTTTCATTTCTGGGATTTCCCCCCCGCCCCTCCCCCTTAATTACTGCTTCGGGACAATTTCCAAATGGCAGAACTAGGAAGAGAAAAAGTAACATGTTGTTAGCTTGGTGGGAGAGGCGTACCCGAGTAGTTTGTGGTCTGTGGTTTCACATGCGTCAAGTGACTTAAAATTGCTGTCCGTTTGGAGAGGCTTGGGAGTGCTGATAGACTTTCCATTGTGATAGTCACCTAAATACAACTCTCTTCACACCATCTGCTGTGGTGTAATTGAGCATGGACAGGAAGCTGATCTGTAGCTGATCAAGGAAAATACCTTATTCCGTGAGCAGAGGGTAATTGGTCTTCCATGTGTGCAATGCAACACACTTGAGAGTTGCTCTGCTGTTATTAGGACAAGAAGGGGACAACTGGGGTTCCAGAGCCTAGGTTAAAAGACTTTAAGGAACATCCACAGCACTTGGTGCGTTGCCAGGGCATCTTTTGTAATTGGAAAGCACTAAATCCCATGTGGTAGTTTTGACAAGGTTGCTGGAAGGAGAAACTGGGTGCAGTGATCAAGAATGTGCTTTCCCAGCGACCATGAAGAACCTGATGAACACATGTCCCTGCGTTTGAGATGTGCACAAGGATGGATAGAAGATGATCTCTGGCAGTATTGCACTGGATGAAGATCCCTTGAATTTCAGATAATCCAAATGAGCATCTTCTTGTGTGCCCTTACAGAAAGGACCCATCCCAGCATCCTGGCTGACACCTGGCTTGTGGTGAACAGCAAATAAAGTGATAGGATGTGTAGTAGGTGATCACTGTCTGCCCTTTATCTTTCCGGATGAGGTAACTCCATGCATAGAATTTCTCAGGATAAAACTTTAAAGTCTGATTTATATGCAGATCACAATATAAGATTTATATGCAGATCACAAAATAAGTCCAGGGTGGTAGCATCATTCCTAAAGTCACATATATCAGCACTGCCTGGTGTGACAAGAGTTCATGTCATCCCCCATCCCTGGCAGGGTTCAAGGCCAGGTTGGACAGGGCTTTGAGCAAGGTGTCCCTGCTCATGGCAGGGGTTGGGACTGCGTGAGCTTTAAGGTCCCTTCCAGCACAAACCACTCTGGGATCCTTCTGATGCTGGGCCTTCATCATCTGTTCTGATATTTCCTCACCAGCTGTACAGCCCTGCCACTTCCAGTACCAGGTTAGAGTCAAACCATCACACGTCCCCATGGGGTTGGAGGATGGGTATTGCCCATCCCATTGTTGCCTGAAGAGAGTGTTTTACTCACAGTCACATCGTACCAGAACACAGTCTTCTGTGCTGGGCAATGCAGCCTTGAGCACGTGGGAATGTGCCTGTTACATGTTGTGCTGCAAGAATCTCTTTGGTGTCAAAATATATGTCAAAGAAGTTTCCTTTCCCCAACAGGCAATATTATGCTATACTGGAAGTTCAGCTGAGGTTTCTTCTGCATGGTTTATAACCAAACAGCTCATATGTGCTGATGTTTCTGGTTGTTATGCTAGAAAGCTTTTATTTAAGTTTAGTTTGGGATTTTTTCGCCTGAAAATGCATGGGATAGTGACAACTTCACATTTTGCATACAAGCAGAAACTTGCATTCTATAATTTTGCTTCTTTTTTTTACCTTAAAGGCTTTTATTCAGAGTTTGTCCAAAATGGGGAGTGATTTGTCTGCTACATCCAAAAAAATTGTGCTTTCAGGTCAAGCATTCAATGCTATAGAGATGTTTAGAAGTCAGTATTTTAAGCATTCTCACCCTTTCACTCTCACTTTAGACATGATTGCAAGTAAAAGGAAAAAATAAATGACAAGTCAGTTCATTCCTTCCTGTTTACCCTATTTATGATGGTGGTGGAAAGTTTCAGCATCAGCTGGAATCCATTCAGGGAATTTCTAATAGTGTGTTGAGGGGGTAGTTTAATCTCAGCTTCGTACGCTCCCTGGATCAGACCCGGATGCAAGTAAGAGAAAATCCCTTTCCCTGTGTCAACAGTTGCATGATGACACTCATTCCCCATCTATTCGCTGCTCTTGCATTAGATCCTGCCAGAGGAAATGACATTAAAATCTGGCAACCGTTTGCATTGCATGCAATGCAGATGCTCTTATAAAAAATCTAAACACCAGCTTCCAAATGCAGTTGTGTTGTGGTGGGCTGTTGGGGTTTGATGTTGGGGTCTTTTTGTTGTTTGCTTTACTTTTGCTCTGGCTTTGAGTAGGACCTGCAAAGGACCAGTTAGTTTCTCTGTTGATTAATCCCTTTCTATCTTTGCTGTTAGAGTGTGTAGCTCCAAGGATTGTAGGTGCTATGACTGGTCTCCTGGTTGGTTTGCTTTTAAAGTGTAGTAACTTCCATTTGATACTAAAGAGAAGTGTTTGTAGGTTTTACTGTGCTAAGTGTTTTGTATAGCAGATGACATGCGTTATTTGTCTCATATTCCAAATAATCTGTTATTTATAATTCAGGAACAGAGGGCAGCGCTGCTGTCAGCCTCATTAGCCATTGTGGGAGGCCATGTAGTGCCTCTTGGTACCCAGGGAAATGGAGAGAGACACAGGATGATGGATGCATAAATTTGTTTGTTGTTTCCATGATGTTCTCACATGGTATCTGTTTAACTCTGGTTATGATACTCTTGTGTGTAGAAGCTGAAGGATGTTGAATATGTTGATTCCTTGAAACTTCATTTGTACGGACAAAGTGTGCTGCCTTTTAATGCTAATGCTGTACAAGTAAGCTTGTGTTGTACTTTGGTGCCTGCAGACTTTTGAACCATCTTCAGGAGCTGCAAATGCTTTGATGCATCTCATGGTTAGTGTTACTGAATGCCTTCTAGTCACCAGGTTGGTCTGGATGTGAGCTGAAGAAGTAATATGACAGATAGGTGGAGATCTCAGTGAATAGGTTCACTTGGCGTTTGCAGGGAGGGATTAGCACATTCTCTTCTTAGTGCATTGGCTTGTTACGTGAAAGCAGTTACATCTGACAGCTTTCAGCTTCATAGATTTTAGTGTAGTGAGGAGAGATTTGAATTTCTCTAAGGTCTCCTGGCATAAGGCTTAAACATGCACGTTAAATATGGCAACTGACCATTTAGAGCTTTGCTTGTTCTGCTCTGCAGGATCCCAGGGGATGTTAGTCACAGGGGTGGGTCTTACTTTAGCTGGAGATGACATGGCAGGGAGGCAGAAAACTAAGAAGAGAACAGGTCTTGTCCCGTCCTCATCTTCAGCTTCCTTATGTCAGTGGTTCAAGGTGTGTGTGTGTGTGTGTACATTTAATATAGCCATAATTACAGGGAATGTGACATCTTATTGATTCATAGACTTTCGTGGATGTGTGCATGTGGTTTCTACTAACTGGTTGTTGTTCAGATGAAAGTAATTTGATAAAGCATTTTGGCCTGTATTCAGTGTTACTGAAACTAGTAATGGTTGCTACTGACTAAATGTAGTTACTTCAGCCTGCATGGAAATAGAGTTGGTCCAGTCTGTGCTTTGGTCATAGAAACATAGAATCCCAGACTGGTTTGTGTTGGAAGGGACCTTAAAGCTCATCTAGTTCCAGCCCCCTGACGCTGTCAGGGACACCTTTAGTCATTCCCTGGCTTACTTTGACTCTCTCTCATATTCCTCCATCACCTTGTTGGTTGTGAGTGGAATTGATGTAAGTACCAGCAGTTGTGTTTATGCAATGCAATATTCTCCTTTTGTATGAGTGACACCTAGGAAGAAATGTGGAATTTATTTCATCTAATTTTAGCAGCCTGCAAGGTGGCTTGTAGGTAGACTGCAGAGACATGAGCACACGCAGGGGATGCCGATTCCTGGTGCAGTGCCTGTCTCTTGGCCACAACCAGGATCCAGTTGCCTGATGTGAGCTAAGGTGAGATGATCCATCCATCCATCCACTGGAGACAATTGTGTTTAGTGGTATAGCTGCACCAGTCCAAAAAACCTGCAGTAAAGAGACTGCTTTGGTGGAAGAATGTGAAATACATCAGTGCAGCTTGACTGTAGTTTAGAAAACCAGCTGTCTGCTGGTGTATGATTGAATTTTCAGTGCAGTTTAAATGCAGGGTTTGGGTGTTTTTAATCTTAACTCATCCGTATTTTTAATACATTTAAACTAATGCAATAACCACGTTGCATGCCACTTCTCCTAACTTCACTTCCATGTCCCCAGAGCATCCAGGTGTCATTATTGCCGGCAGAGCATCTCGGCTGCTGGCACTGCTGGGCTTTGGCAGGCAGCACGTGTTGTCTGGGTAAAGAGAAGACTGAGGGAATTTAATATTGGAGCATCCATAAAAAATGGGAGCGCTTTATTAAGCAAAGGCTGCATAAAGCTTTCTTACGAGTGGAATTTACATTAATGCATTTTATTGTTCCATCTAAGCAGATAAAATGATAACTGTAGTGTCATGCTCACGTCTGTGACTATCCCGTTAAATAGGTTTTAATACTTAATGGTTTTATTCTCATTCATTTCAAAGCAGCAATTATTTTCAAGAATAAAGATAATTAAATTTGCCTCAATGTTCTCAGGGTTGAAGAGGGGGGAAAAAAAGCTGTGTTTTAAGGTGTATCACAGTGGATGAGGAGTTCTCTGGTTTGCCACTCCAAGCCTGGCAGTGCCATAGCCACTCCTGTACCACTTCTGTATGTATGGTAAAGGAGCCTGGGAAGAGTTCTGGCAGCCATAAGAAGTGCTGCCTGTTGATGGCATTTCAGAGGCATGCTCCAAGATGATGCCAGGAGCGAGTCTGGTGGCTGGTTTGGCATCGGGGTAGGTGGGGAGCTGTAATCCATCTCAGCTGCTTGCGCCGGGGGTTTCCTGCTCTCCCTGGCTCCCACTCGCACGCTCGCTCCCGAGGACATGTGACTTTGGGCCATATTAGCAGGTTTATCCAAGCCTAGCCCCTCTGACTAACAGATGTAGGGAAAAGGGCATTCTGGGATTGCAGCAGTTGCTTTTGAACAACAATGTCCTTTTTGTAAGAATCTGATGCTTCTTAAAAGATGGAACATGACATCATTACTGTCGATCCAAGAAGCATTCCTTCAATAACACTGAGTGTGCTCTGGTTATCAGCTCCCTTCCCCCAGCTCCTCTCTCCCGCTTTTCTGACTGATGCTTTTTGTCTATTGTTTCGTTGGGGGCTGTAAATGTGAAACAGTTGTCTTTCAGTCTTATGTGCTTGTTAGAGCTGGAATCAAGTGGAATATTGTTGGCTTGTTTGAAAGAAAAAATAACAAACCCCACCACTTTTCTTCCCAGTCTTCATAAATGTAGCGTGTGCTTCAGGTACAGGCTGAATTGGAGCTAATTATTTCCCTTCCCACACGGTATTAGTTACTGCGTTATGCAATGGAAGGTGGAGATGTCTCAGTCCTGTTCCTGTGCATCTCACTTGGCTTCGTTGGCAGTTGGTGATGTCCTCTGCTGGTGTTGCTTGCTCTGAAGGCTCCTATAAATGATCCTGCGTCGATGTGCAGCGTGCCTTTGCGTGCTCACCAGTGCAGTATAGCAGAGTTGTGGATAGCTGCGTATTTTCTGTGTGTGTATGTATGTATTGGCCTACCACTGGGATTTTAAAGGAATCGGGAGAAGTGGAGGCTCTTGCAGACTTTACAACTGGGTATGTCTTGGCTTTCTCTCACCCCATCGTGCTCTCCTCGCAGTTACTTGAACTAGCAAGGAGCAGGCAGTCTTTGGCACTTTCACATGCTGCAACTGTCTAGAGAAGAGTACCACAGAACATAAACATGCAGGAGTATGTCTTTTTCCATGCTTGTAGGAATTGCTCCACAGGGAGGGGAAAACAAATGATTCATTGATGGTTTAGAGGGTTGGAGGAAGGTGGGGTTTATAGAGGCCAGGAAAGGAGGATAAATGGACAGGGATAAGGCCTTCTGATGCCTCGGTTAAACTCAGTTTCTTGTATATTTTCTGGTTTCTAGAAAAACGAATTTGAGCTATGAAATGTGAATTTAAAAAAGCACCAGTCTTGGCCAGACAGGGATTTTTGGGAAGAAGTGGGCTGTGTGATCAGCTGTTTGCCAGTCACACAGAATGCTTTTATTGGTATTTACAGGGAATTGAGAGGAAATCCCGATACCCAGGCCCTTCCTTTTTAGCGCTGTGTGGGGAGAAAGGTGCATTTTACTTGTGATGCTTGTTTGGCTTCACCTGTTGTGATGATACAGTATGAATTTAGCACCACTTGAAGGTATACTTTTATTCTGGATAGATTCCAAGGCACACGGAATAAGTGAAGGCAAACTCATGGTACAAACAGGATTTTGTGCATTCCACATAGTGTCTGCAGTTGCAAGTTCCTCTGAATAAACTGTTTGCCGGGGAACTCTGGACCACTGTGTCCTGTACTATGATGATTAAAATGGATGTCTACTCTGCTGAAGCAGAGTGGAAAGACGTATTATGTGTGGAATGGGGTGTCTCCTGTTCTGGATGCTGTTCCTCTAAAGAAGAGGGTTGCAAATCAGGCTCTGAAGAGCAGGCACTTTACAATAGAGATAATGAATTTAGATAGGAGGAAAAAAACCCCAAAGGACCATGACTGACTAAGTTGTGGAAGGAGAAGCTTTAGAGAGGTCTCTGTGTATGTGCTGAAATGAATAGAAACTGATCCCTAGCTGCTTCGTAACTGGAGTGCAGTTGTAGAAGTAAAAACACAAATACAGGTCAGTAAAGGGCAGTGGTGGTTCATGTACTTCGACCTTGTACCATACATCTTGTCTTGCAAAGACCATAATAGGTAGAGATATATATAGATAGAGCTGTGCAATTGTGTCATCCGCTTTAAGACACAGTGGGTGTAACTCTTCAGAGGGAGGGTGTCAAGGTAATATGGGCTCACTGGTGACAAACTGGTTCTCACTGTAGGTCAAAATGATTCTGGTGTCTGCTCTGCAGGGGACTGAGCAGATGCTGGAGCAAGGAATTTGTCTCACTTTGTCTTTTGACTTTGGTTTGTGTTCTGTAGATATGCTTGCCTGGTGTCACAGTGGGACTGTGACATTATCCCAGCAGATAGGTTGTGTTGTTTCACACAACAGGGATGCATGCTCTGGAAGAAGTGGAAAGTGCTCTGCTGTAGCTTCATTTCTGACTCTTTGAGAAGAGGATAATCAGTGAAGGATTGCAATCTTTTTCTTACAGTAATCCATGCTGAAGAGGCTCCATTCATACAGATGAACCAAGGGTTGAGGCAGCACTTTAAACCCAGATAGTCGATCGGCTAACTGCCCAGCAGGATGCCATCAACCAGCCGAGCGGGCAGCCTGAAGGACCCAGAAATTGCAGAGCTCTTCTTTAAAGAAGATCCAGAAAAGCTCTTCACAGATCTCCGAGAGATTGGCCATGGAAGCTTCGGAGCAGTTTATTTTGTAAGTAGCTTTGTGACTTGTGAATTTTGGCTCTGTGTCTTTTTATCTTTCAGCTGTGGGTGTAGACTGGTTTTAAATGTATTGAGGAAGAGAAGCTACTGTGAATGTTTTATATGTGGTGGTGTGTGTCTGCACAGTCTCAGTCCATTCACAGACTTGCAGTAGCTCTAAGGTGTTTGCATATGCACTGAAAAGAAAAACTGGAAACATGGCCCTTGCCCTGTGCATTTGGGTGCATCATTATGTTGCAAGCAGGGATTTATCTGCTAATTCAAATATTACTTCTCCTCCATCAGTTCTGACTGGCAATGCCATTCTCTTGGTCTGATCATCTCCTTATCTCTTAAGTTCTCTCTCCCTTTGTGCATACCCTCAGGCTCCCTTAAAGCAATTCTTTGTGTTTGACATGTAAGTATTGGCACTGTCACATCCTTCTCCAAGCAAGAATCCCAGCATTCATCTGCGGGAGACTTTTGGTATGGTCATCTGGACAGCAGAATTTTTCCCAGCTGATACAGTTCAACTGGAGGTGGGATGCCTCATGGTAGCCTCATTTGCAGGTTGCTGTATGTTAACCAAAGTGCATCCTCTGAGACCTTCGTTTAAAAAACCCCATTTTCCTCAGAAAACCATTTCACATTTATAATTATAGGAGGTGTGGCCAAACCTGCCAGTTTTCCTTCAGAAAGCCATTTGTGTCAGTATTTTATGAGATGCCTATTCATTGTTAATAATTGCAGCAGACCATGTTGGGAACCTTCCAGCACAAATTTAATGCAGCACAGATGAACTAATTAGGAAAAGCTTCTTAATTTTGTTCCCTGCTTAAAACTATGAGCTGCCACTGTCTGGGAACAGGTCTGGGGGAGGAAGTGTTTCCTAAGGAAACAGTACTCACCTTGTGGCCTTTACTTCGTCTCGTTCACTCACTTTGGTTAAAGAGTGGATATAAAAAGGACATCGTTCTACTACAACCATTTGTAGGCTTTGTCAAGTGAGAGTTGTAGGCTATAAGTTTTGTATTATGGTACCTTTTTACTGCTAGTAGGCCTGAGATCTGGAATCTGAAACTGTTTTGTGTGGTGTACTGTGTAGCTCAAAAAGAAAGCCCAGAAGATGAGAACAAAGTGGAGGGGGAAATTTAGTGTGAATTAAATAAACGTAAAGAACTGAAGTAGGCGAGTGTATGTCTTGAATCTTTTGTTCCTCTGTAACGCTAGAGAAAAAACCGCTCTTAAGTTTCTTTAACATCGTTTTGATTCTGCTAATGCAAACAATGAAACTTTCTCCAATCAGTGTAATTAGTACTGGATTATAGTTACTAACTGCTTAAAAGCATATTACCAAAGCCAGTGACACACTCCACCTTTTCTTTGCTCATGCTTTAATTCTCTCATTGGTGATGTTACTCTGGTCACCAGATGTTGATCCTTTGTGTGGAGCTTTTGGAGGAAAGCGGGATGTATGTGCATAAAAATGTCTGCCACGAAACAAGTCTTGTTCATTTGGCTCTTTTAAATCTTGGAACATCTCCATGGCTTTTGTTTAGGACCTGTCTTTTTTCAGTCATTCCAGATCGCAAGGACACTAAAAAACCAAACAAACCTCTAATTTTAACGTTGATGAGGTGTCAGCTGGAATGGTTCTCTTGCTCCCAGCTTGATTTCAGTGTTAAGCAAACTCAATCAGGAGTTGCTTGCTTGGGTCCTCTAATGCATAAAATCCCCCCTCACCAGCCTGCTTTCATTGCCTACAGCCTGGACCAAAAATGTTGATGAGAAATAGGTATAAGGAGTGATTAAAAAGTATGAAAATACGTATAATCCTGAGGTATCTCCCTGCCTTTTTAAATGAAGTTTATTCTTTCCATGTTTGTTGTACCTACTTTCTTTTCCTTTTATCCCTGATCCCAAGAAAGGGTGATATGCTACTTTACATGATAGCTTACTAAGAGTGTTCACTCCTGTCTCTTGCTTTCTATTACATCCCACAGTGGCAGAAAGTTTCTGTTTTTCCTTTAATAATTGTCATGGATTTTGCTGGTTCACCTCATGGTTTTAGTTCGTAGAAGCTGCAAGTCTGGCACCTCTGAATCATTTTGGTATTATCCTTACCCTACTCTGCAGTGTAATAATAGCTTTCACTTGACACAGGAAACCTACTACACTGGAACACTGCAGATGGAGCAGAAGAATAACCCACTCCCTTTTGTTAGAGCTGTGCTCCTTCTGCTCTGCTGTAGTATTTGGCTTGCCTGGTTTGTTGCAGTTCTTCACTGATTGGAACGTTTTGGAGATGGTCTCTAATTAGTAAAGATCTAGGAGTCAGAACTTTATTCTTCCTTTTCTGGGTCTCAAAACCCAAGTTTAGTCACCCCCCAGCTTTAGTGTCAGACAGGAGGAAGGATCCTCTCAAACAGATAGAAAACTAAAAATAGGATTGGTTCAAGCTCATCATAACTGGTTGAAGTAAAGACCATCAGGGAATTCTGGGGATCTCTAATGGACAGCAGAAGTAAAACATGGAAGAACCTTTTTACAAAAGGCAGAGTCCTGGTACTTCATTAATCCATGTTCTGATAGGTTGTGTTTCATAGTGCAAATATATCCAAAAATCAGCATTTTCATCAGTGAATGCTGTGGTGCACATTATTCTGGTTTGTATGGTCTGGCTTCATACCCAAGTTGATTATTCTTACCAGAGAGACTCAGGGGTGCTTTCCTCTATTGCCCTCCTGTGCTGCTGAAATCCTTAACAGAGGAGAGGCTGGGGTCTGGTCTGGAGCCATCCTCCCAACAAGGTGAAGCAGCCCTGTTTCTTCTGCCAGGAGGGAATGAGCAATTGCCTTGGTGCATGGTGCTGTGTCCTTATGCTTCCTTTAAGGCACCATAGCTGATTTGTGGGAGCACTGGGGAGAAAGGTACTGGTGTGCAGAGCAGGTATCTACTGTGCAGCTTGGTTTGTTTGGAATGGAGGAAAGGGATTGAGCGTTGCTTCTGTTTTGTCTGGTATGGACCTGAGCAGGGAGAGAAGTTGATTTAGGGAAGATGAGTTCTACTTGAGTCAGAGCTGCTTTTATAAGCTATGATTTTTAGTTTAGAAGTGACAGTACATGGCTGCTGCAGAAACCTGCTGCATGCTGAGCATGGAGAAGTCTCATGAGCAGGAGGGTGATCTTCAACTTCTAACAGATGCAGCAGGCGCACTCCTTGGAAGATAGTTTAGTTTAACTCTCTGCAAAAGTTAATTAATGGATAAAGATTGGGTTTTTTATAGGTATGTTTGGTTTACATCTCATGGGGAAACTTGGTCTGAAGAAACTGATGCATTGTGTTTTGCCATTACAGGCACGTGATGTGCGCACCAATGAAGTGGTGGCCATCAAGAAAATGTCATATAGTGGGAAGCAGTCCAATGAGGTATGTAGAACATATTGCATGTTAAATTTTGACCATTGCAAATACCAGTTCTATAGGATTATTTTAATTGGCTTGGGTTACAGCAGGAGAATCTTTCCTTTAACTGTACAGGTGAATGAGGGTACAGTGAAAACAAATCAGTTTACTGTTCACAGTGTATTTCTGCTTAATCTGCTTCTGGAAAAGATGGGTAGGATTCTTTTCTTTCAGACAGACAGGGCTCTTTCATGGGACCACATAAATGTGTAGAAGGCAAAAAAGAAAATTAAAAATGGTACATTTGTATATTACCATGTCTATTTGCCCTTAAATGTTCCCTTTGAAATGCCTTTCAAAGTAACTACATTGCTCATTGGACAGAGGAATAATAGCAGCGGATGCAGTGGTGAAAAATTCCGGGGGAATCTTGCATGTACAAAATAGTAAGGCAGAATGCATCCTTCCCTGGAATGGCTCTGCTGATGAGGAGCTAAAACAAAAGCAAACCAGCAGTGAATGAATGAGTGTGAAAGTCTGAGCAGCAGCATAATTACGGACGAGCTGCCAGAGCCAGGGATTAAGGCAGTCTTTGCAGAGGTCTGCAGAAGTAGGCCTCTGAGATTTAAGCATTAAGTGTTTTCATGGCCACCCCAGTTGTGTGTTTTTTTCCTACGATGCTTTACAGAGATAATAGATACTTGATACTAGATAATTTATACCTGGAATGTGTAAGTGCTAATGCCAGATTCTTGAAAAGCCCAACGTGACATGAGCAGCCCATTTGGTGGTATTTCTGGTGAACGACATCTATCAGATCATGGTGTGATTTTTTTCCTCCAGAAGTTATTTATTGTAAGATTTAGTTGAAGGCATTCATGGTTCCCTCCCTCCATTCTTTCTCTATTCCAGTCTTAGAAGCAGTCTTGCTTGGATGAGTTTGACTAACAACTCGTTGTTTTCTGTGCCTGCCTTTTGTGTATTGATCATCTGCGCTACAAGGAGCGGAGCTGTTCCTTCCTTTGCGTGTGTGTGTCTGTGTAGGAGGTAGAGGTGGCAGTGTCTCTCCAGCAGTCCTGAATTCTAGCTTCCCTGTTAAATTTGCTGTGCGTGCTTCTATTTTGTCACTGCGGTGACTTGTTTAACTGTGTACTGATGAAAGAATAATTTGTACTTACTACTTGTCCCACTGTTTTAATTACTGTGAGCTATAAATACTCTATTCACATGAATGAGACAAACTGTGCATGCTTCAGAAATAGCTGTTGTTTGTCTTCAATGCATATGTGTCTTTATTTTGAAGAAAGTAATAAGACCAGGACTGAAATGCTTTCTATTTTACCTCTGTATTTATTTGTTTTGTTCAGAAGTTTGCTAGAGTTAACAAACTAGCCTCTGTAAAGAAATTGATTAAGACCATTCTGGTATTGTTTATGTTTACTTTGTCTTCCTAATAAGATTTTATCATTGCTGGGAACAATTGTTCTCTTAGGATGTATTTTATAGTAAAAATAAGTTGGAAAACCTTTGAAATAAGTGGTACTCTGTACTTTGAAATATGTAGTACTGTGATGTTAAGTACACATCTTAATGTGATCCTGGAGGGCTTCTTTAATGCAGGAGATAGTGAACACATCTTGATTAACGTATCACTTCTCTCTTCCCGATAGAGAAGGTTAGCATGGTGCATTCTTGGTTTGGCTTTTATTGCTTAGTACCTCAAAGCCTTTGGGGCTGAAACTAAAAGGCAGCTAAGTTGTTCTTGTTTTGGAACAAGGGTGTCAGTGAAAGAGCTCACATTAGAATAGCTGCACTAATGTACTCTTGGTGAAATTCCTGGTGTTGAGCAATGCGTAGTCAATTGGCAGCCTCAGTTGTGGCCACCGTGTTCTCTGGTTTCATTTGTTTCTTTAGCCCTAAAATGTTTGTTGAGGAGGATTTGGGTTTTGCATGTGTTTTCTAAAGCATTTGGGTGTATGGGACCTCTGTCCATCTGTGAGTCCTAGGCACATACAAGGAAGTGTGCACTGAGAGATTAACTGCACCTGGAAAACAGCTTTTGAGCCTTTTGGGGCTGGTGGATGTGCAGTGAATGGGAACACTGGGTGGTTTCCTCCGAGGAGAGTAACGGCCGTGTCTGGGCGCACATTGAAACATGACATTTTGGCCTCTTCTGTACTTCGCGGTTGCACTGGCAGAGCTCTCCTTTTATAATCCTGGATTTTGTTTTATCTGTTTGCTCTTTCTCTCCTGCAGAGCCATTCCCTTATCTTGTAGGTAACTCATTTTAAGTCGGTTCTTTGACAAGACTAAACTAGTAATGGAGGAACATTATCAACGGAGTCAGATATTGGGAGACTGATAAATGGAGCCTCAGCCAGTGTAATATAGTTACTAGTAAGGACAGGTCTTTCTCTCTCCAAGAGTTAAGGGAGAGACAGCTGATCCTGCTGAAGGACACCTACCATCCATCCACATCTCTTTCAGACTGGGATATATGTTTGATTTGACAACAGAAATGGTATCCCTTAAAAAAGGAACACTTCTTTGAGGACTTGCTCTGATATTGTTTGCCAGTGTAGCCTATGCATACATATAAAGTATTACACTGATGAGAGATCCTTACTTACAGTCTAATTAATCAACATCTTATTTTGTAGATGTGTTGAGGAGTTAAGCAGTGAACATCATGGTGTTGATGTAAACCTATTTTGATTTGGAACCTTAAGATAATTTTGCCTCTTAATTAAAATGATATAATGACTTAACAACAACCTGAAAAAAAAAAAAGGTAACAGTTGATAAAGTCTTTTATTCCTTTTATTTTCTACAGAAATGGCAGGATATTATTAAGGAAGTCAAGTTCCTCCAAAAAATAAAACACCCTAACAGTATAGAATACAAAGGCTGCTATTTGCGGGAGCATACAGCATGGGTAAGCATCTGCTGCACTCTTCTCTTGTCTTGGTTAAGGGCGCTTCGAAATACCTCCAGCTGGCTTTCAAGAGGCACCTGAACACTTGCATTGCACAGACTCAGCTGAGGGTAGCTCAGGACCTCACGGTTGCTCAGCAAAACTGAGTGCAGTTTTTGGAAACCAGGTTTAGGGAAATTTTCCCTTTCAAATGCAGAGTAAGGGGATTGTTTTTCTAGTGTACTTAGCTTGATGGACTGAGTATTTTAAGTGAATAATAATAGTATAATAATATAAATAAGTGTTTTTTTGAGTTATTAGTATTTCTGTTTAACTAAATTCTACTGTTGTATAGTGTTCACTTCGTTGGCATTTCTATGTGTGTGTTCAGGTCACAAAAACAACCAGCTGGTTTTATCTCTGCCTGTTATCTCCTAATTCATTACATACATTTGATTTAAACAAACAAAACCCACTCACACACCCCAACTAAATTGGGGTTATTTGAGATTGTGTGCATAAAATGGCTATGGAGGAACAGATGTGATTGGCCGTGCAGAGTAAGCGTTTTGTCAGATAAAAAGTGTAATGTTCACTTCTCATAGATGAAGTTTTTGTATTGGGATATACTAAAGAATTGATATTGTTGAACTAATAATTGAAATTGTAAGTACTGATGTAGTGTCAACTTCAATAAATCCTTAGGACAAAGTTTTAGTTTCTTTTTTTTGCAATCTGACTAGGACAAAATCTTAAGTAAATCCCTAAATAGCCCTTTAATACTCTGATAAGCTTGGTAAGTGCAATTTAACATTGCTGTTAAGTATGTGCATATAAAATAAGATCTGTTATACAATACATAACTGGTTCTGAACATGCTTTTGTGCCTTCCTCTACAAGTTTTGTGGGCTGTTATCTTACACAGGAAGGCTGTGCTAATTCCAGTTAGAGCTGTCCTCATAGGAGAGGTCAATGTGACGGTTCTAGAATGGGGCTTATGTTACAAGCAGTACTTGGTTTGTTATGGCAGACTGCACTGGATGCACCAGGGAATGTTTCTAGATTTCTCTGCAGGAACCTAGAAAAACATACATTTACCATCAGAGATTTTCTAACAACTCTTTTGATTTCTTCCTTTACAGCTTGTTATGGAATATTGTTTAGGATCAGCATCAGACTTACTAGAAGGTATGTTGCGCACGTTTACTTGATTGAAAGTCAGGAGTAGAGTGCTGAAATGGGAGGTTACAGCATCAGAGAGTTGTCCTTGAGTGGATAGTTTTATTCGTGGGCAGAGCGTGTGTGACCAGGTTCAGTTTCTCAGGCTCTTGTCTGGCGGCGCTGGCTTGTGTCAAACACCAACTTTCCTAGGGGCCCGGTGTCTCCTTGGTTTGTATTATTTTAAAGTTGTCAGTCAGCTTTTTATTTTCCTCTGAGTTCTAGGTTCTCCTGTCATGGCAGTTCAAGATTTATTTCTGCAAGCCCTCGCTGTTGATCCTAATGCTTACTAACAACTGTAGGCCTGTTGACTAAAATAGCACTGCTGCAGTAGTAGGGTTTTGCCAGATGAGGTCTGTTGTTAAATGGTCATTTTTCTATCAGGCTTCTTGGAGTGCATTTTCGTTGAAGATATATGTGTGGCCAGTGAGTTGTTCATCTCCTTTCCTTGCCAGCAGTGTTTCAGGACAAAAGGCCGAGCTGCCAGAGTCACCTGTATTGCTACAGCTTATTCATGTATGCATTGTAAAGTTCTAGGGTTTGGGATTTAGGACCATTAACAGAGAATGGAATATTGAGTCTCAAATAGGTGTTTGAGAGGATGGTCACAGAACTGACAGGAAAACAGCTTACAGCTGCAGAGTAGTCTCTTTTATAGTAAATAGGTGCTGGTTTACAGTGAGGAGATTACATCTGATAATAGAATGTACGCCAAACTAATTTTTACGTTTGCTTCGCAAACTGAGCATAGTAACAATGACCTTTTAGTATTTTCTCTCTGTGTTGTTAACAGTACTCACTTGCATGCTGCAAACTGCACTGTTTTCTTTAATATTGAATTTTAAATAAATTCTTTCCTTAAGTTCATAAAAAGCCATTGCAAGAAGTGGAAATAGCAGCAATTACCCATGGTGCTCTCCAGGGATTAGCATACTTGCATTCTCACAATATGATCCATAGGTAAGTGGTTATACTTTTGCTGTCTCACACACTTAACAGGTAATTTATTTGCTTGATTGTATTCCTTTTCATCCCAAATTCAATATTTGCAAGCAAGAGATTTTCTTTTTGCTCTGCCCATCTGCTCCCCAACTAGTGATTTATAGTAAACGAATACTAGCAAGCTACTTATCTCCATATGCACTATCTCTTACAGCTGGTGTTCATAATTTGTGCAGAATTGCTTTGAATCTACTAAGCTTTTCAATACTTGATACAATGCTGATTGCTCCCTGAAGCTGTGAACAGCAAGGCAGGCTCAGTTCATCTAACTAGCTTGTGGCAACTGCAAGGCAGAGATTGCTGGGGTGGGGGGAGCACTTGTACCTCAAAAATCAGTTTTATATTAACACACCTGTTGAGAAGTGCACTGTAAGTATGGGATGCAAATGTTCTTTGTGTCTAAGGGCCTGCTGCATTTTAGTAGGATGGTGGATTTAAATAGTTACATTAATAGGACTTTCTGAAAAGCTTTGGTTAAGGACATGGTTAATTGAGGTTTTGTTGGAGTGTAAATGAAGCTTATCCAGATGTGGCATTAACCTAAAGGTTCAAAATCCTGTATTTGGAGAAAATCTGGTGTGTTTAGTAGTCTGTCGAATAGAAGATTTTGTATTTTTTGGAGAATAATAATCCTGACACTTGTATTCTGTAATCAGAGATATCAAGGCAGGAAACATCCTGCTGACAGAGCCAGGACAGGTGAAACTTGCTGACTTTGGGTCTGCTTCCATAGCATCTCCTGCCAACTCATTTGTGGGGACGCCATATTGGTAAGTCAAGCGTTTCACATATTTCTGGCTTTGTGAAGTGAAAAGATTGTTTATTGAGTATTTAATACACTTGGGATTTATTGGAGCTAGCTTTGTAATCTTCCAGTTGTGTAGTGATAAAATGGACTTTGCCTAAGATTAAGGAGTAAATAGGCTCTGAGCTCAAGAAGTTGTGAGTTCTTGTATTTAGAGCTCACAAATAGTAATAAAACTATTGTTAGGCTGACTTGAAGTGGTAGAGGTGGGATTGAATCATCTCAAACGTATTTTGATCACTCCCCCCCAGTGGATTTAACAATTCACATGTTCTCAGTGCGTCTGGTTGTTGAAATAACTGAAGTGTTTTTTCTTCCAGAGGAAAGGCCAGGTTCATTGACCAAAACCCTTTGCAGATCCCTTGTATGCTTTTGTTCTCTTACACCTAATCTGTGGTGTTTTCACAACTGCATGCTCCAGTTATTTCACCAGAGTTGGCCAGCCAGCTAAATCGTTGTGGGAGGGCAAAAAACTGATGGTGACCAAGGATGGAGAGCTGAGCAAAGCACAGGAGAACAGCACATAGCCTCCCCACAGGCTTATCCTAGTGTGGGTGCCTGGTCTTTGTTCGCAGTATTCCGTATCCATGCCTGATACCTTGGGGAATGATTTGCTTATGGTAGCTGGGATCAGTGAAGCAGCCTGCTTCATTGGAATACTGATGCTGATCTAATGTGTGCCATTGCCCAGAATTTTATGAGCATCAATTTCCTTCTCTTAGGATGGCCCCAGAAGTGATATTAGCCATGGATGAAGGGCAGTATGATGGCAAAGTAGATGTTTGGTCTCTTGGAATTACCTGTATTGAGTTAGGTAAGTTATTTTATCTGAAAAAAATATGAAATGTAGTTATTTGATACCTAGAACTTATTCAGCTGAATCACAGTGCAGAAGGTCTCTGCTTCTGTCCTCGTCCTGGTTTCTCTGGGACTTAAGTTTTAGAAGAAAGGGCTAAATGTGATCTCTGGAATTCCAGTCTTCAATGTGACGTTTATTGCCTGAGGTTTTCATTACCTGAAGAAAGAGTTATGTAGACAAAGACAATAGCCAAACATCACTCATGATGTTCACAGTCTGTGAGAGGGGCAGTTCTGAACTGGAAACCAGTCTGTTTGCTGAAGTGCTTTAGAAATGAACCATTAAAAGTACCAGTGTGAAAATCTACTTAGCGATAGAAGTTGATACTGTTTGCGTGAAAATCTAAGATGCAGTCCTGCAACAATGAAGGTTTGGATCAGTGGGCAGCTTCAAAGCTATATTCAGTGTGTGTTATCACTTGTGAATAGATTTGGCTGGGAAACCTCTGAGAAAGGTACAGACTAATCCAATTTTGAAGTGGAAACCTATAAATCAATCCCCAAAGAAATGATGGCGTCACCATTAGAACAGACTCCTTAAAGCAGAACATCAGTTTTAAAGACTTGTGTTAGTATGGCATTCTATTTAAAAACATGCAGTATTGGAACAAAAATACACTCACTGAAGCACAGCACTGCTCAGTGTCCAGTCAGGATGCAGCTCTCTGGAAGCACTTAGCTGTAAGTTTTACTGGGGATGGTGAGGTTTCACCTGAGGCTGTCCTACCATCCTTGTCAGATCTCATTGCTCATACTCCAAACGAACTTCGGTGGAGGAGCAGCAGTGAGAGCTCTCAGGAACATGTTAATCCATGTGAACTGCACAGTTTAGCTAAAAGTGCTGTCTGGCATTCCAAACTGTCAGCTTCATTTTCTTCCAGGACGTGAAATAGATTCTTTCTACAGTTCAGAGATTATTTTTTTGGGGGTTGCCAATATAAAGCAAGTTGAAGGGGTGTGACTGTCATGACAGAATCCTGCTCCGAGTGTGGAGTAAGGAGACTTGGCTGGCCGCAGTGCTCCAGGAATGCAGTGAGCTCATGGCCACCACACCCCCGGGAGCCTTCCTGCACGCTGCATGTTTGCAGTATGAAGTGTTGGGCTTCATCTATGGCTTCTTAGTGCAGTGGGAGGTGAGGCTAGGTCAGCATGGTAGAGCATTGGAGGCTGGGCCAGTGTGGTTGTCTCAGTTGGGATGCTTTGAATAAGCATGGGAGGAAAGCAGGAAAAGGGGATGGCTGGTAGTCTTCTCAAATGATCATTTAGTCTTAGAAATGGTTTCATTAAGGGCTCAGTTTCAGTGTTTCCCAAAGGTTTCTGTTTTATTCAGGTGAGTTAAGAGGGAAAAAAAACTGTGGAGAGCAGTCAGTTACGGTTAAAAAAGTTTAAGGGGTCAGTTAAGAGAGTTTAATGGATAATCAGCCTGATCCTTGATGGCAGCAACTGGTTATCTGACAGGCTACAGAAGGTAAAGTGCTGCATTTGAGGAAAGGCTTAACTCCACAATTTGCCCATTCTGGGGAATTATAGGGCTTAGTCCGTGCTGTGATAGTGATGAGTGAACTGTGATCTCTGCTACATGGCTTACTGCTACTCTGCAACTCAAAATTGAGCAGCAAAATCAGAAAACAAGCATTATTTTTCCTTGTTTGGGTTTTTTTTAGGAAGGAAAAGTTTTCTGTTGCATTTTTCACTCATGTAGGAATGGCCCTGTGGCCTGACCAGCTCCTCTGGAATGTTTATGGCAAGGCTGAGCTTTATAGGTTTACCCCATAAACATTCTGATGAAGCTTCAGTTTTGTTGTTCCAGTGAGATCATCTCCTTCCTCATTAAGCTTTCATGCTGTGTCAGTCTATAAGAGTAACACAAGCTTGAAAGGGAGAGAAGAGCCAAAGAGAATGCAACTCTCAAAATAGTATAAAGAGTTGGCCTGTTACTGACTTCCTGCCCATGTGCTTAGTCAGTTAAGTGTGATTTGATGGTTCTCGTTACCAGCTTTTTCTTCATCACTGCTGTCCTAGAATTAAATATTTGTTAGTTTTTCGGCAACTGTAGTTAAAAAAAGGGGGTGGGGGGCAATGAAACCAAGAATGCTTAGTGGCTAGTGGCTAAACACCGACTACAGAGCTCTCTGTTAACTTACTCCTATTTTAGTACATTAAAATGAGTCAAAGAATTGAACTATGATAAACCTCGTAATTTAAAAGCTTGAGAGGATAAGGCATTTGATCTTCAAAGTGCTTTCATCTTCTGCAATGGTATAGGACATATGCCAACATATCTGTCTGATTGCAGGGTAGGGTTGGTTTGGGGTTCCACGTTCAGGCAATAGTGATTCTGCTGATGTGGTTTTCTTTTTAAAGGGATGTAAACTAAAATAAAGAGCAAAACCATGAGACTATCTCCCTGTATAAAAACTATTTTCTTTTGTGTGTAGCGGAAAGGAAGCCTCCTTTGTTTAATATGAACGCAATGAGTGCCTTATATCACATAGCGCAGAATGAATCCCCTACACTACAGTCTAATGAATGGTGAGTATTACTGAGGGAGGAATGTTGCAGGGAATTGCTGTAAATGGAGTGCTTTGTCATGCTGAGTTCTTGAAATGGCTGGATTCCTGTTGGGAGGATGTGAGCTGGAAGGTTCTTACTAGGTTCACTATACATTTTATATGCAAAACTGACCCATCACTAAATACGCATTTTGAGACTCTAGAATGTGGCAGAAACAGGACACGTCACTGGGAGATCCTGCAAGAAGTTCAGTTCATGGGTCAGTCAAGTTCTGAAGTTCCCAAGAGAGCCAAAACTGTGGGGTTTAGTGTTGTTTTATCACAAACCACACTGTCTGTGCTTAAATTTTGTTGAAGGTGAAGACACTGCCTGTGTGTGGCAAAGCTCTGTCGCATAAACTTCAGAAGCATGTTTTGTGCCTCCGAGCCCCAAAGCTGTCTTTTGAAACAGCAAACACAGTAAACTGATTTCAGAAATCAAAAAGTCCCTAATTGTGGTTTTCTGAGCCACAGTCCTGGGCCTCTAACATCATACATTGTACCTGATTTTTAGATTACTTTTTACTACCTCTGAGATTATTCTGTTGAGACTATTTCACACCCTGGTGCTTGATACAGCCTTCAGCTCCTTTTAATGCATTTTGGTTTTCCTGATCAAAAATGCAGTAATTTAATTTACTGGAAAGGTTTGGGTAGGCTGCCCCCCATTTACATCATGGGAGCAGGGGGGGAGGAAGGAAAGGAAACCTGTACAACTGATGTGCTGCTGTTTTCAGGGCGTAATCCTGCCCTGCTGAAAACCTGTATGCAGAGGGGAAAAAAGGGCAAAATACAGCGTTTTTACCTTGCAGAATGAGAGAAGTTACTAAACAAATCATGACCTTAAGTCTTCCTTGTGACAGATTGCATAGTTGTGTCTGAGGGGCTGGTGGCATTCAGGAATTGTGTGTTAATACAGCCAGTGGATGAAACACCAGCGCACAGAGGTGGAACAGGGCAGAGGCTCTGATTAAACCGTACCATGAAGAGTTCGTGCAATATGGAATCGGCCAGGTTTGGTGCTCACACTGAGCTACAGGAGTGTCTGCCTTTACATGGAAATATCCTTCCTCTGGAGTTTGTTCTTAAGCGTGAGCATTTTGTCTGGAAGCTGAGGTTAAAGGGGCTCTACCTACTAATGGTGGACTTTGGTTTGACCTACCAGAGGCTGTAGTGTGAAGTATGGGGTCTGTATGGTTTCTCCACACTTTTTTCTGCTAGGGGCACTCAGATGTTCCCTGCCCATTGCAGGGGGGTTGGAACTGGATCATCTTTAAGGTCCCTTCCACCCCAAATGAGTCTGAATATCTGGATTCCTTAAGGGATGAAACTGGGTCGTTAACTCAGATGGGTTTCTTTCTTTCCCTTTTTTCTTGCCACAGGTCTGATTATTTTCGAAACTTCGTAGATTCTTGCCTCCAGAAGATTCCTCAAGACAGGCCTACATCAGAGGAGCTTCTGAAGGTTGGCTTCCTTGTCCTTGTTTTGCACATCGTGTTAAAAAGGGGCCGTGCCCTGTGATGTTCTTCTGTCTCACGTACCGTACTAGGCTATGGTTAATGATGCGTTCTCTGCCTGTTACCTGTTACCTTTGAGCTGAGGGTGCTGTGGAGGGTCCTGAGCTGGCTGTCCTAGCTTCACTTTTCCCTTTTCAGTGTCTAGGGCAGTTTCCTAAGTGACACTCCAAGCCAGCCTTGTTCTCATAAAAGGACACCCATCAAGTGACACTGGATGACCATCAACTTGTCAAGAGTTTCAGTTTAAGCTCAGTCTATGCTTCCGGTGACTATAATT
The DNA here is from genome assembly GCA_024733675.1 of Psilopsiagon aymara. Classification (NCBI taxonomy): domain Eukaryota; kingdom Metazoa; phylum Chordata; class Aves; order Psittaciformes; family Psittacidae; genus Psilopsiagon; species Psilopsiagon aymara. The sequence continues at coordinate 45,150 of JANRGW010029047.1, forward strand.
AATCCTGACAGAGCTGCCATGCATTAGTTAACAAATACCTTTTTGTTATTTCCCTCTTTATTCTGTGTATATATATACACACCCACCCCCCAAAGGCTTTTTATCCTCTCCCATCACCTGTGTGCTTTATACGTAGGACTGAAATCTGCTGTTCTAATGGTGTCCCTGGGGAAAGGGAGCAGGGGAAAAGCAGGGTTTTTTCCCCATAGTTTTTCTTGACATGATTAAACCTCAGCCTTCTGCAGCTTTCTTGCTTTATTTCTTACTTTGGCTTCCATTTGTGCTCCTGTGTGCTGCAGACACTTGGTTTTCCTTGCTTTAGTCTGGAAACAAAGCCAACCTTGCTAAAAGCTGACATGTTCCTAAGTGAACGCAGCTCGCACAGAAGTTGGGTGTTAGAGCTGCTTTACTGTAGGTGGGACTTTGATGGGTTTCCTTTATGGCATCAGGTGGCATTCAGGATTCTGCTAACTTGTCACTCTTCTTACAGCGCTCGTGACATAATTTTGGGGTTTCTTTATTTTAATCCTGGCCATGTTTCTGCTCAGTGTTGCTCTGAAGGAAAATGGATGCTATTTATGCAGGTTTTATCATCCCCTTTTTTGCATGTTTTTACTGAAATGGTTCTGAGGACTTTTGCCTCTTCAAAAAAGAAAGCCTGTATTCAGAAAGTAAATGCAATTATCCAGGAACGGGTTCGGTGTGGGAGTGCAGTCCTGCCATTTCAGAACCCTGCAGATTGGTTTTATTTTGAGCAGTGCACTGCAATTAAAGAGAACATTGATGGAAATTAAACGTTTGTGAATGTATTCCTTCCATATCTATAGTCTGAAACAGCTGCATCCCACTTTACAGGGACAGGTAGGGAATGTGACATGATGGAAATGGCAGTGCAGTTCTCCAGAGGAACAAAATGAAACTAGTGGTGGTGTTAATAATGACTCATGCTTGCACAGCACATTTCAGCTAGAGCCTGCAAAAGGTGCTTCTGACATACATAGACAGGAATTGTTTTACCTATTGGCAAAGTGCAGCCACCTTTGCAGTGCAATGCAGTGAATACCTCCCAAAAAAGAACATAATAGGACTAACTGTTCTTCTAGGACCGAGCTTGAAGGTTCACAGCCTATTTTATGAGTCAGAGCTGTGTGCTGAGTGTTTGATTCTCAAGCTTTTCTAAACAAGGAAAAGGTTTTATAGTGAGAGTTAGCTGATGGGTTGGTTAACATTTGGTTAGAGGTACTAACCAGCTTAACAGCTTCTTCACTGATACGTTATTTGTTGCTCTTCCCTCCTTAACCCACAAGTAGAGAACATTTCTAAATACCCCAATACCCAAAGGAGTCCAGGTTTAAGCTAAAGCTGTTTTCATGATATGTGAAATACCATTCTTGGGGTTTTTTCCCACATCTTTCCTTTTTGGTGGATATCTCCCATCAGGAAGCAATCACCATGAAATCTGTCTGGATTGTGAAGTCTGCATAGTGCCAGCATAAGCTGCAGAGGTCTTCTCCTGTGCAGGGGAGAGGGCTAAGAAACCCAGATAGAGTTCATAACTGTATCCTCAAAGCATGTGTGCTGGAGGCATAAGAGGTCACTCACCTATCTATGTGTCCTACAGCACATGTTTGTTCTTCGGGAGCGGCCCGAAACGGTGTTAATAGACTTGATTCAGAGAACAAAGGATGCGGTGAGAGAACTAGACAACCTGCAGTATCGTAAAATGAAGAAGCTCCTTTTCCAGGAGGCACACAATGGCCCTGCAGTTGAAACACAGGAGGAGGAGGAGGTGAGAGAAGCTTTGGGTTTCATCAGTGTACCAGGGAATGATTGTGTTCAAATAACTGCAACTCGGATACTGCTAAAACCAATGGAGGCTGTTTACACACCTGGCTGTAAACTGTCTCTTCCTCTCTGTGCTTGGAATAAAGCTACCTCAAGGCACAAGCAAGGACAGACAGGGTAGATGCCTCATGCTGGCGAGAAGCTGTGCCATGTATTCATGCTTGAGCAGTTAGCTTCCAGTTCCATAAATCCCAGCTTTTTTTGCCTGTTTGTAAAGCTTCATGAGGACTCTTAGCACCTAGTTAACCTCTATTTTGATCATTTGTACAAGGCCCTTAAGAGTCCTCTAGTTTTGACTGGAGAGTGTTGTTCTAAGGCATAGAAATTTGGACTTGATTTTAAAGAAAAAGGGTCAAAAAATAAGCAGTGAAGGAAATCAGTCTGGTTTTGGGTTGCAAACTGCAGTCACCATGCAGAAATTGAGACTCTGAACTGTAGTTCTCATGTACAGAGAGAAACTGTGAGATGCAGGGTCCCAGCTGAGCGCTTAGGTGATGCTGGTGACAGAACGGTTTCTGGTGACATGCTGTTGCTGATATGTGATGGAGTTCAGCTTGTTAACAGGCTCTGTGTTGAAAAGAATCTGACATCAGCCAGTTAATCCTGACAAGGCTGATTCCTTCTCTCTCCTGCATCCCAGGAGAGAGATGTTTCATGGCAATGCCCAGAGGGTGGGAGCTGCCATGATGTGGCAGGTAGATGCCTTTAGGAAGAAGTGGATTGAACGTTTCATTTGGTCATGTCCATAGATACAACTGTGATGGGTTTTGACTTCTCTTAATAATTCCTATCTCCTAGGAACAAGATCACGGTGTCGGCAGGACAGGAACAGTGAATAGTGTCGGAAGTAATCAGTCCATTCCTAGCATGTCTATCAGTGCCAGTAGCCAAAGCAGTAGTGTTAACAGTCTTCCAGATGCCTCGGATGATAAGAGCGAGCTGGATATGATGGAGGGGGACCACACCGTGATGTCAAATAGCTCTGTCATTCATTTAAAGCCGGTAAGCATTGGATTTATACTGGATAACTTTGAAGGTGTAAAACAGGGAGAGGATTTGGTTGGCACAGTGACCAAAAGTTCAGTGTTTCCTATCCAGGTCATTATCTGCAGGTTATAATCGTGTGCCCCAAGTATGTCAATGTGCACTGGGAACTTTGGAAGGTTGCTATAAAAATAATTTCTTTCTGTTGGTTCACTAACAATTATTTTACTAACTGAATTGTTTCGAAAGCAGTTTGCTTTACTGTGAGGAGTTGCAATGTCAGGTTGTGAATAGGTTTATTTAGTGGTTGCTTCCAGAGTACTGCTTCATGGGCCAAAAGGATGAGTTCACCCTTTTTACATCCTAGTTAGTGAATTCTTAAGTACAGAACCCAGAGCAGTGGCTGAAATCTGTTCCTGGAGCACCCAGTTTTGCAGCACTTGATTCAAATATGTGGATGCATGGAAAAAGAAACACAGCACTGTGGCCATGGCAAGGCGTGAAACCACTTCCCCTGCTTCAACTCTGCACGGCGAAGGATAAAATGAGGAGCTTCCCTCTGATCTATACTGCTCCTTCTATGGAGGGGTTATTGCAGGTGTTCGCAAAGCAGTATCGTTCCCTCAGCTAATGATAGGTGTGGTTAGAATGTTTTGTTCTTTGCCCAAATATGCACCAAAGACACAGGTATTTCCTTGGGGAGTTAATTACTGTATCATATCTAACTACTAATCGCTCTGTGATGAATGACAAACCCAAAATAAGAGTGTGGAATACACCGTGACAAATCCTAAAATTTCCTTTGAGGTATTTCTGTAGTGGGTGTAGTGAAAATCTTCCTCTGCCTTTCAGGGTTACAGACATTCTGGTTTTGTCTTTCAGGCTTGATATCATCTCCTTTATAGCTTTAATGTTTTGTTGAAGTCAACTAACTCACTTTTCACTTTTACAGTCATTTTTCTCTTTTTCAGCTTTAACTATTCATTTTCCTCTTGATAAGAAAAATGCACAATGAAACTCCCAAAAGCAGAGATCCTAGATCAGAGCTCTTGATGCGCCCTATTCCTTCATCCATCTTATCGGCAGGAGAATCTTTCAGGGCTGATGAATGTACAATGGTTTTTCTTCCTTTTAGTTGTCTTTTGAACCAAACCCAAGTAAAAATCTTGATTAACACAGCTTCTCTTTATTCTCTCGCATTACTATTTGCTGATAAGGAGGAGGAAAACTACAGAGAGGAATCAGATCCTCGAACAAGGGCATCAGAACCCCAGTCTCCTCCCCAAGTATCTCGCCACAAGTCTCATTATCGCAACCGGGAGCACTTTGCTACTATACGCACAGCGTCGCTGGTACGTGAAGGTGGTGGTTTGGATGAAGTTGTAGGGGAAGGGACACATTTGCATGTAGCTCAGTGACACTAGTAGTGCTGTTAGGATTGCATTAGAATATGAGCGATCCACGCTGACAGAGACATTATCACTGAAATAGTTGAATGTAAGTTAATAAAAGCTTAAATGTGACACCTGGGCAAAGGTAATTTGTGCATATTAGAGATTTGCAAACCCAGGAAACAGTTTATAATAATAAGCTGGCTGTTCTTTTCATGTGCACATTATGTGTATTTGTTATGTATGTATATGCACCCTCATTGCAGTGGGCTAAAAGACATTATTTAGTATCAGCTTTATAACAATTGTACAGTTTTTCTGCTTGCACCCAGCAGAGCTTATCTTCCACAGCAGAATTCAGTTCTGAATCTGCTCTGCTGCCATTAGGATGTGTGCTTTTCTTTACAACAAAACCATATTTCTATCCTGTATAGTTTTCTTTTGTGGTTTGAAGACTGCTGAAGAGCGGATTAAGCAGCATTAACTTGCTTTGGCCTGATGTGGTTATCTTCCTAGGTGACAAGGCAAATGCAGGAACATGAACAAGACTCGGAACTCCGAGAGCAGATGTCTGGCTATAAACGTATGAGACGGCAACACCAGAAGCAGCTGATGGCGTTAGAGAATAAATTGAAGGCAGAGATGGATGAGCATCGCCTCAGGTTGGACAAAGATCTTGAAACACAGCGTAACAATTTTGCTGCAGAAATGGAAAAGCTCATTAAAAAGCATCAAGCAGCCATGGAGAAGGAGGTAAGAGATCGTGGTTTAGCAGACCAGTCCGTGTTGTTAATGGCATTGAATTGTCCACTGCTCCTCATTGATGAGAGATGCTGTTGTAGACTCTTACATGCCTGTTTTCAGGAGCCAAGCAAATTGCTAATTAGAAAAAGGTTAATACATCACCTCCTTACACTGAGGGGTTTACGTAACTAGAGGAAAGGTATGTCCTTCATCACAGTGCGTTATACTAATAGTGTATTGACCCCAGAAAAAACACTGTGAGGGTTTTCCTTTCTTTTGCCATGCATATGCTGCCAATAACTGACTGCCATCAAGTGTTCTGGAGGCAGATCAGCCTGCAGAGAAATGTGCCAGCTACACTTAAATGTGTTCACTGTTGAATTGCTTATGGATATGGGATTTTTTTATGTTTTTAATAATTGATAATGAAGTGGTGCTGCCTACAGCAGTTATTATTGATTCTTTGTTCATCTTGGATCTCTCAGTGGAGGGCTAAGGATGTAGTTTATCATAAGGTGTTGACTTTGTTAGGCAGGACTAGCTGAACAGTAGGGCTGAGGAAATGAAGCACTGAAAAGAGGACTCCTGCCGGGTGTGTTGATGGGGGGTTGGAATGAGAAGAGAGTGAGGGCAAGCTCCTGAGGCTCGTGCTTATTCAGAGTCGTGGTGAGTATCGTGGTGACTGTACCAAGAGTTCTGGGTCTTGGGCTGAAATGGAACATGAGCTGTAATCCATCGGGACGCAAACTGATTTGCTGCCGGATTTGCTATAGGCTAAAGTGATGGCCAATGAAGAAAAGAAATTTCAACAGCATATTCAGGCCCAACAGAAAAAAGAATTGAACAGTTTCCTGGAGTCCCAGAAGAGAGAATATAAACTCCGTAAAGAGCAGCTGAAAGAGGTAACTCATCTGAAATGAGAAATGTGAATGTAGTGCAGTGTATGACATGGTGTGAGAGCCAGGCAGGGAGAAAAGGGACACTGTGCACAAGAGATCTTTCACTGGCTTGCTGCAAGTTCTGCATTTTGTGAGCAGAGTCCTGTACGTTGAGCGCTTTGACCTTCGACTTAGAGGGTTTATTCCTACATTGGCACCTTTGCATCGTCCTGTGAAAGCACAGCCTTCTTTATTGTTTAATATTCCTTTTTAGCCAGAAACATGCCAAGTTGGCAATCCTAAGGAACAAGTAACATAGAAAGGTCATGAGCATTTTTCTCCTACCTTTTTGCTGCAGATATTGACCATGCGCTCCAGCAGTTAATGAAGCTTCTTATCACTTAATGATGTGTCTGTAGCAGCAGCAAGAAAACAAAACAGTAAAGAAAAGCTGCAGATATTCTGGGGTTTTTTCAAAGGAAAATACCTATAAAACACTTTAATTTTAATGGAGAAAGCTGTGTAATAGTTTAAAAATCAGCATGTTGTGGTGAAAAATCATGACCTTTGTGAGAGGCAGAGAAACTGTAGAATCAAACTTCCTGATTCTTTTTGTGGAGTGGTTGAAACCATAAGCACTATAAATAATTCTTTTGAAAGAACCATTTAATGCTAAACCATCAACTTGGGTGACGCAAGTTAGGAACTTGTTCCAAAGGGGGAATGTTCCCAAACATAGACATTTCCCAGGAGGAAAAAAAAAAAGGCTAAAGAGCAGCAGGGCCAAGAAAGATCTAACAAAAACTATAGTAGAGTGGGCTTTTTGTAATGACATGGAGTCTTTTTCGGAGTGGGCAGGAGATCACAGAGCACCAAGAAGCACTGGTGAAATACAGAGCTGTTGTATCTCATGTTGAAGTTGAGATGTATTGCAACAAGCCTAGTTACTATAGGGGCACCTCTAGTATGCAGTACAAGCAAGCAGAGTCTTCTGCCAAAGATGCTTCAAGTTATGTGTTGTGTTTAGTACCGATGTGCCAACTGTGGCCTTAAGTTTCAGCTGTGAACTTCTTTATATTGTTTATACAAGTTGTGGTGGCTCTGCCTTGATGAGTTACTTGTAAAACCTGTATGAGTTCTGATCAAGCAAGACAAACATTTTCTCATGTGCTTCATGGCTGGGGTTTGACCAACAGGATGACAACGTTTTGCTTCTCCTCTCAGTCCCTTGGGAGCCTGTAAAAACATATGTCAGGCTCCAAGTGTCTTTGTTTTCAGTGGCAAACCATCACTTTTACATTTTGAGCTAATGTACATGTCTGGCAGGTGTGGACATGAACCAGCAGTTTGGCCAGCTAAAATGGCCAAGTGAAAAAACAAGTTGTAGTTAAATTTGCTTCCCTGTGAATTGTCTCCTGGTGCTCCCTTAGATCTGTGATGGGGTGCATTTTGCAAGGCTGGGATGGTACAAGGTGGAATGGCTTCAAAATGTATTTTATTAGGCAGTTCTGTCCAGTTGTTTAGGGCCAAGGAGCTTAAGGTGACTGTTCCACAATTAATTACTTGCTGTTATCAGGAGCTGAATGAAAACCAGAGCACTCCAAAGAAGGAGAAGCAGGAGTGGCTCTCCAAGCAGAAGGAGAACATCCAGCATTTCCAGGCAGAGGAGGAAGCCAACTTACTGAGGCGTCAGAGGCAGTACTTGGAGCTGGAGTG
>JANRGW010029047.1:52807-69170 GCA_024733675.1 Psilopsiagon aymara
CTGCTGAGCCGCACAAGCCAAGAGGTTTGTGTCAGGATGGAGCAACAGTGAAGGCAGATGGGATCTATCATGTCCCAATGTTGGGATGGCTGGAATGAGGGTGAGGACCTGGTTCGGGAGGTAAGAGAATAGGCAGAGACGAGACCTGGAACCACCCTTGTGAAATGTGTCTCTCAGGAGCACCTGCAGTCCAACTAGAGTCTCTCTGGAGTGTTAATTGCCACATCTGAAGTGGTTTTGGTAAAATAATGGTTCCATGTGTTCTGCAACATTGTCTGATAATCATAGAAAGGTTTGGGTTGGAAAGGATGTTAAAGCTCATCTAGTTCCAGTCCCCTGCCATAGGCAGGGACACCTTCCGCTACACCAGGTTGCTCAAAGCCCCCTTGTGGCGTTTAGGGAACCATGTGGAATGAAACGGTTCAGAGTAGTGTCCTATTGTGGGGGAACTGTTGAATCCAAGAAATCAGAAGTTAGGGTCCTTTTCTGTGCTTACTGTGAATGCTGTCGAGCATCTACAACAGGAAGCAGAAAAGGGAAATGAGGAAGGAAAAATGACCATTGGGCAGTGCTGTCTGCTTCTGGTAAGACTGAAAACTGTGCTCTGTCCTCAGATGCTTTGGCAAGAAGGAATTGTCCTTGTGAACAAAGTGAAATGTCACATTGTGAGCAGAAATCCAAGTAATATGAAGAATCTAATAATTCCCTCTGTCCTCCTGGTAGGAGTTAAACAAAAGGCAGACACAGAAAGACCTGGAGCATGCCATGCTGCTGCGTCAGCACGAGTCCATGCAGGAGCTGGAGTTCCGCCATCTCAGTACCATCCAGAAGATGCGCTGTGAGCTGATCCGGCTCCAGCACCAGACCGAGCTCACCAACCAGCTGGAATACAACAAGCGCCGGGAGCGGGAGCTGAGGCGTAAGCACGTCATGGAGGTCCGGCAGCAGCCCAAGAGCCTGAAGGTACTACGTGATGTAGGAGCTCTGGGCCTGAGCCGCTGGTGGTAGCGAAGTGGTACATTGCAGCTCAGGTCTCATTTGCAGTGTGTGCAGGTCCAAGGTATTTTGAAGCTCATTAATTCAAAGAGGTGTCTCATTCTGTAATGAATACCTTCTTTAAAAAGGGACGTATCTGTCAAGTTGTGTAACTGGCAGGGTGCAGCTGCAGCCCTCCAAGTACCACATGTATGAACCGTAGCGATGGTGGTCAGGATTGCAGTGTATTGTAGGCAAGCCATAGCAGCACTGTTCCTTCATCTGATCCGAAAAGTTACAGTTCTCAGCAGTGTGCCTTCCTTTCCAAGGTAGTTTAAAATGCATTTAATCTTTGCAGTACCCTTGTTTCCCCCCAATTCCTCTGACACTATTTTCTTATCCTCTTCTCCCGCCATCTACCAAAATAAAATCTATTTAAAACCAAGCAAACAGAAAAGCTTTGTGTTGCTGTGTGCATCAAAATGCACTGCACTATCAGTCTTGACTAACCCACCTTACACCGGTTTAGATTAAGGCTGGTATGCCAGCAAGTGTGGGGGAAAAAGAGAGATGTCAACTGCAGTGTCCTCAGGAAGGTCCTAGCACTGACCTTTGCCATGCTGTCATGGGTTTCTCATGCTGCCCTTGTAGCTGCGGTGGCAGACCAGAACTGTAGGGCCTCTGTAATTGAGGCTTTTAGTGTTTTCATTGTAAGCCTTCACTTCATCCAAAGGAGTCCAGTGGTTTATTCTGAAGTGTCTGAGAAGGGAGTATAAGGCCTTTCACAAGGCTGCCTGGTACATTTCCTTTGAGGAGGCAGACTTCTTCTCTCCACCCAGTGTTCAGCTGTGCCAGTAACAAAATGAGTGTATGGCATACTGAGCATGGGATTTCTTTGTTGTTCTAGGTCTTTCCTCTTCGTGATATTTCCCATCTGACTTAGTTTTCACCATCTGCAAGTTATCTTCTCACAGAGAAAATAACCAACTTGAAAATAGAACTTCAGAAGGGAAAAAAAACCTCACCACCTGATTTGTCAATATTAGAATGATATTAAGTAGTGAAAACCTGGCTTGTGAGAACAAGGGACCATCTGATGGCTGTTGAGAATCTCCAAGGATATAGTGTATAAATAGCTGATGACTTCACAGGGAAGCTGTGCTGCACTCTGAGCTGAATAAAACTGAAGCAGCTGTATTAGGCTGATCCTTCTGAGATTAGCATGAATGAGTTCTGCCTCCCCAAGGTGATGCTGTGCAAACACGAGTGGGCAGCGTGTCCGTTCTCACTCCCTGGCTGGCAGTTGGGACAGCGGGATCTGCAGTCCCTGTGGGCTGCAGAGGCTTGGCTCTCACCTCTGCACACTCTTCAGTCCCGTCCCTTTTCCAGTGAGGGCAGGGCTGAGTGCTTTTAGGAAGCATGGAAAGCTTGCGCTTCGCTTTGCATGGCTGTTCTGCGATTAGCAAAGGATTTCAGGCTTGAGCTGTCAATCCAGCACCTTTGCATGCACACAGTGCTAATAATGCAGCCTGCTGGACAAGCGTTCAGTTTGGAGCACAATCCCCTCTTTATTGAGGCTGTTCCCTGGTATTGTTAACTCCTTCTCCTGCTTCTGACTAATGCAGGCAAGTATTCTTCATTGAATAGATAATTTGACTATTTGTTCAGTTTCTCTCTCCAGCAACGTTTTCCCTCAAGGGCACATGTTTCAGGCTCTCCCTTTGTTATTTAGCGAGGTCCTTTGTCCTGAAAGCTGAGCTTTAACGGTCAGTGTCTGTTACCACTCTCCCAGCACCAGAAGGACCCATAACTTGAATTCACCCTTCAGTGCAAACTGCTCTGTTATTATTTGGAGTGTGTTAATTGTGATGCAAATACCCTCTTGCTGGTGTTTCACAGTTCTAGGTCAAAACGATCTTGTCAGAAGTCTGACTGGAAATCTTACCCCTCCCTTCTGTTTCCTGTTGTTAAAGCCTTTGGGTTGGAAGCCTGTAAATAGTCTGGTGTCCAAGCAAGACTCCACAGAAAGTGAGGACAAAGTAGATTGCAAGTATTTTGCTGTGACCAGGTCCCTGACAGGAATGTGTAACCTGCTGAAACTTCCCTTATGGGCACGGAGGAAACAACCTTAAAGGTTTCCTGGAGGGAAATAACTTTCCGTGAATTTAGAAAGGGTAAAAGTGATGTCTTCCTCTCCTTGATATGTGTTTTGGTTTGAGTGAAACCCATCTTTGTCCTGTTTTCTGCCTTGGGTTAGCAAAGGGAATTGTTGGTTTATGCAGGAAAACATGCTGGTGTCCAAATTGGGCTGGATATATTGTCTGATCCCACTGCATCTTTCTAGGTGGCTACGAGTGCTGTGCTTATCACCTACCCTGCTGAGCCTTGAGTTAGTGCCAGGAGCAGGCAGTGGAGGAGCTGACAGGAGGACGTGCACGTGTATCTGCCTTGCTGGTTCAGAGCCCAGAGCAATTCCAACTTACACAAGGGACAGGAAAATGGCCCTATGCTCTGTTAGTGCTTTGGGATTTGACCATGGTGGCTGACAGTGAGGATGGCCCAGAGTGGTTCTGTTGTTGATGTTGGGTTTTACTTGTTTCTTCTGACCGTAGTGAGACCAGCACAATGCTGCTGTTGCTTGTGGTGTGTGTTTTCAAGCATCTAATCTTTCCCAGCCATTTTTTAGTGTATTTATAAAAACCAAGCTCTTAAGATTAAAGCTTAGAACACATTTTATCTTCCATCAAACCCTCAATGGAAAAAGTGTTACTCTTTTTCCCTGTCCCTTCCCATGCACCAGATCTGCTTCTTTTCATGACATTAAGCGCTGTCCATATGTATGTGTCATACAAGCACAGTCATGTGTAAGTATGGCTTTTGGTGCTAATAAATTAGTCCTGTCCCTCAAGAACTTTTTCTTGAAAAGCAGCACCCAGGACTGGATCCAGTCCAGTGACAAATGTGAGGCTCTTTGTGCACAGACAGCTGTATTTAGGCTGGAGCTTTGTTATAAAAGTGTCTGTATTGTAATTGTTCCGCACAGTAGCAGTGTCAAAGCAGCTGCAGCAGTAGTCGTTGCCTCTTGTGTATTTTGCTTCCCTCCTTGCACTGTAGATGTGAATATACATTTGTGGATTCTTGAACTCATATCCTTAATGTAATTGTAAATATCCATTTGAATGGATATTTCTCTCATTTGAAACACGCTGGTTTTTTTTTTTTCTTTGTTTGTGTCCCCTCCATCTTTCCAGTCAAAAGAACTACAGATAAAGAAGCAGTTTCAGGATACATGCAAGATCCAAACCAGACAGTACAAAGCACTGAGAAACCATCTGCTGGAGACCACGCCAAAGAGTGAACATAAAGCTGTCCTCAAACGGCTCAAGGAGGAGCAGACCCGGAAGCTGGCTATCCTGGCTGAGCAGTATGATCACAGCATTAATGAAATGCTCTCTACACAAGCTGTGAGTCGCCTCTGAGGGACCCAGGGTTCCTCAGCCAAATAGGGATGTTTGCATTTGAACCGATCTGTATCCTGACAGCAGGCTGTCTGCTTCCTTGCTACACGTGCCATACCCTGCACAGTCATTCCTCTGTGTTTAAAAAAAGCAGCATTCAAGCACAGAGGAAAGAGGTATTACCCCCTTCAGGCAGGTTTGAGTTGAAGCGGCTGTTGCAGAGATGCAAAGTGATGCATCTGTGTGGCCAGAGGACTGCTTTTGCATGATGTTTGACAACATAAACATCCCTGCTAGAGCATCGTTTAAATAACATGCAGCTTGCTGTCTCAAGTCATCTAGGTTTTGATTTGTCAATGATACCAACCAAAGCATGTGCCACTGGTGGAAGATGCTCATTGGGTCATGGGGGAGTCCAGAGTTTTGAAACAGTGGTAACAGTGTTGTGAAAGTTCTGTGATTCCTTCTTTAAGAGATGCCTTCTTTAAGAAATGACCCCATGAGCAATGCTTTGTGTCCTTGCTACGACTGAATGTGCAGTTTTCTTTGCACTTACTGCATATTGCATCCTGCTCACTTCGCTCTGTACAACTTCGACTCTGTGAGGCAGGGTAGCTGGCTTAATTTATGTATGGAAAGGTTGAAAGTTCAGTATCCTGCTGCTTTTAGGTTTGTGTCATCACTTTCTTTTGCCCAAAGTCCTGTATTGGCAGGGGTGTGGACTTAAGTCTCCTGTGTACAGGTAATTTGTTAATCCAGTTGAGCAGAGCGAGAGATCTTCTCTTTGCCCCTGGCAAAAGGAGAACTGTAGATATTGGCACCTCCAGCAGTCTGGTCTCTGCAGTACGGATCATGGTTCCTGAGGTGCTGCTGCTCACCAGCATCACTTGCCTCAGCGCTGTGGGCTCACTGTCACCAGTCTTTGTCACTGTAGGTCCTCTGTTCAGTGAAACGAAGTACAATAGAGACCAATTGTATTGCTAAGAAAACAAAGTGCCATCCCATTCTCTCCCCCTCCCCACAGTCCTACCCCAGAGTGGTTACCCCATAGTGAAATGTCTCTATTGTCTGTCTTTCCCAGCTGCGTTTGGATGAAGCACAGGAAGCAGAGTGCCAGGTTTTGAAGATGCAGCTGCAGCAAGAATTGGAGCTGCTGAATGCGTATCAGAGTAAAATCAAGATGCAGGCAGAGGCCCAGCATGATCGGGAGCTGCGTGATCTTGAGCAGAGGGTATCCCTCCGCCGGGCCCTCCTTGAGCAGAAGGTAAAATGGGCATGTGAGCATCATTAGCACGCTCCATGCTTCAGATCTTAAATTGTACTTAATACAGGGAGAAAATGCTTTTACCTTGCTGTACATATTAACACAAATCATTTGGGTATTTGCCTCTGTGGGATGATAGCTCAGTGACACATAGGCTGAACTTTCTGCCAGCTCAGCCACTCTGTGTGAACAGCTTCTGGCTGGGATAGAGCAGCTTGGAGCGTGCCAGAGGGAGTCATGTCCCTCCGAGCAGGAGGGAAAGAGAACTGTTCTTTCTGGCTCTGAGCTGCAGATTACCTTCCCCAGCTCATCGGAGGACAGACAGCAACAACCCGAAGCTAGCAGGGGGGCTTTCGGAGTTTGCATAGTATCAGTAGTAGTTATCTTTGGGGAGGGGGAGAGGAAGATAAAATGTGTTTGAGACCCTGTGTTTTGTGGTAACATTGTCTTAACGGCAGATCTGCTCCATTTGCCAGTCTGTGCAGGCCAGATTGCAGTTTGCCTATGGAATTATGCTTGTTACATTTGTTATTTGTTGAACTGAAGTAGCCAGACCCACAGGCATGGGTGACCTCCTGCTCCCTAGATTTCAGCTTGTAATTGGCTCTGTGTATTAAGGTGCTCCTTGTTGAAGTATGTTTTGATGTGCTGTGCCAGACATACGGTGTGTATAGACAATGTTGAGTGGCCTACACAGACCAGGGGAAGGGTAATTCATCAGTCAGGGAAAGGAAACAGGCAATCAGCCTTCCTTCTGCAAATTTTCCCCCCTTTGATTTGCCCTGTGGTGCCAGCCAGCGCCATTCACACAGCAGTTCCCAACTTTGCTGATGGGCGATTATTAAATCAGGGCAATTACTCTGTGGCCTCGAGGTTCTTTACACTTAACTTCTCCAAGAGGCTAACAGATGGATGCTGGGTTGATCGAGGACCCTTGTCTGCGTAAAACTGCTCCACCTCACGGTCAGCTGAGGAAGCATCAGTTCAGCCCCATTGTCCTTTGCTCTCCTGCAAGGAGACACGGATCTCTGGAAGTAATTGGATTTGTGAAAACAGAGTTCCCGAGTGGTGCCCACTTGTGTAACAGTTCTTTGGGCCCCATCACTAGTTATTTTGCTCCATCCGGAAGAGGACAGCTCCATCACAGCCCTGCATTTGAGGGTGTATTTCTACCGGGTGTGCATTGCCCTCTGGTGGCATGATCTGCCCAGAGCTCTGGGATGAAGGGTTCCACAGAGGGCCTGCTACTGCTCCTTGGCTGTGTGAGCAGCGTACCTTGCAGTGCATGTAGTGTTATGTTAGAAGTTGAAGTGATGCCAGTGACTTAAGGAAATACACGTTAACCAGTTATAATGTTGTGTAAGTCTTTTACTGGACCAGGGTTGAAGTCTTTGCACGTAGAAAGCCCCTGCGAAGCATTTGGTGTCAGCAGTGGCGATAGGAAGTTTGCAGTGCTACTTCATAGATAAAAAACAGATGTAGCACACTATTTTGTGTGTGTTTGGGTCCCTGTGTTGCTGTGGGATAGCGAAATACTGGATGGTGCTTCAACTCCCATGGGTTTATGTAGCAATACGCGCAGTCCTGGCACACTGGAAGTCACAGAGTCATGGACCAGCAGTGAGTCTGTTTCTTGGTGGGATCACAGTCGCTCAGCAGCAGCTCAAGGGAGGATGCAGGAGCAAGTGTAGGTGCATCATTCTTTTGTAAGGGTATTTTTTTTCAGAAGGAGGGGTGTTGTTCTGTGTTTGTAAGAATTGAGGGTTGTGAGTGTTCTGGTGCGGGTCGCTCCATGCTGTCACCTGGTATTTGTTTGCATGTGCTAACTGAAACTGGCAGCCAAAGAAAAGGGCAGGTATGTGTGCAAGATGAATGTCTGAGTTTATATGCACAAATATATACATAGCCTGTGGCAAAGTCAGTCCCTGCTGTTCAATAATAAACCAGATTCCAGACATTAGTGTGTGCCTAGGACTCTGCGTCCTTCTTAGCACATTTTTGATGGTGCCCATCACCACAGTAACTCACTAGAGCATACACATCTGACTGAGGCTAAGGAGGGAGCAGCCAACCTCATCAGTGCACAGCCTACAGTGACTGAGGCACTGTAGAAGCTGTACTCCAATGCTGTGTTGTTTGTGTTGCACCAGTAATGAGCATGTCCCAAGAGAGTCTTTAAAAGACCTCAGATGTACTCATTTCCTTCCCACGTGCCTCAGACTCCTCATCTTCAGAGTCCTGCATCCTGAGGTCATTTCTAAGCGATATCATTTTAATGCAATGTGCTAGACATGTCTTCCTGTGGAGTTCAGTTGCATGAAGTCCTGCATGTTATGCTGTCATAAAGACTGAAAACTGTGAAGCTGTGCTTGCTGAAGATGCTGAAAAAGGAGGATTCTGCTGAGGCAGCAGGGCTGGAAAAAACCAAGAGGATCATTTTAAAGAGCTAACATTAGAGAAGGCACCTTCTTCCTCTTCTGCTTTTTCCAAGCTAGCTGGCCACAGTGTGACTTTCAGCAGGAGTGAGGAGGGCTCCTCTGTGGAGTCAATGTCACTCATCCAGCACTAAACCCAGGCAAGTGGATAAGGCAGTTTCTGAAAGCCCCAAATGGTTCAGGAGATGACTCACAATGGAGCAGATTGTTTCCGAAATTCCAGATGAAATCACTTTGCATATTCCCTGACTAAGGCAAGTGAGTGCAATGCTCTGCCCAGTACCTTCAGCACAAGATAACACCTCTTGGCCATGTTGCTGCTGACAGCAGGGGAGATGCCAATGAGCTATGCTCAAACTCTTGGCTGCTGCTTTGTACCCATTTGGTCTTTTTCACCAAGGCCAAAAGTAGCTTTTTCAGTGCTGGCACGAAGATAATGGAGCGATTCTTTGGTTCTCCACCTGACTGTAAAGATTTCAATAAGAAAGGCTTTCATCCCTGCCTGATGGGTGTCAGGAGGCTGTAGCTCCATGATTTTTTTACTTAGAGAGCTGATCCCAGTGCCCCTACCAAAGTACTGTTGGAAAATGATTTGTAACAGTGCTATGGAGAAGGAATAGGAGTTGCCAGCTTGCTAATAATCTGCCACACAATTCAAACATTGCTGCTTGCTTTCTTCAGCCACACACCCTGGAGAAAGTGTCAGAGTAATGAAATACGGGAAACCAATTTAGGAAAGGGTTATATAGGAAGTGATAAATACGAGCTAAGGAAGTCTGGCCAGTGAACACTGGAGGGGAAACTGAATGTGGGTTCACACATTGAATCCTGGAGAAAATAGCAGTCACCGTCATCAGATTCAGCTACAAACAGTGAAGGTCACATTAAGCTGTGTTGGCAGGTATTTGACTGCATAGGCACTGTGCTTGGCTGTATCTGAAGGTGCTTTCCCAGTAGGCTTTTATGGAAGCTCTAGGTTGCTGCATCTTTGAATATTAATCTATGTCAGGCTATTATTATCAGTGCAGACTTTGGGTTTGCACCCCTGAAGCTTCTGTATTCATCAGGGAGTAAGTGCCGAGACCCTCTCACTGATATTCCCTATGCTTTGACTTGTGCAGGTCTATAAGACTTACCCTTCTGCCTTCAGAACAATTGTGTGTCAGTGGATGTCTGATCTAGATCCAGTCTCATGTGTAAGCATGGGGAGAGAAGGTTCCTGACTAGCCCTTCAGGGACTCGAGGCCATGCCTGTGAAGGGGTCCTGCCGCTACAGACTCTCTCTTCTTTTTTCCTTCCTAGATTGAGGAGGAGATGCTGGCCTTGCAGAACGAGCGTACCGAGCGGATACGAAGCCTGCTGGAGCGTCAAGCTCGCGAGATTGAAGCCTTTGACTCAGAAAGCATGAGGCTAGGTTTTAGTAACATGGTTCTTTCTAATCTCTCCCCCGAGGCGTTCAGCCACAGCTACCCGGGAGCTTCTGGCTGGTCCCACAATCCTACTGGGGGTGCAGGACCTCACTGGGGTCATCCCATGGGTGGCCCACCACAAGCTTGGGGCCATCCAATGCAAGGTGGACCCCAGCCATGGGGTCACCCCTCGGGGCCCATGCAGGGGGTACCTCGAAGTAGTGCTATAGGGGTCCGCAACAGCCCCCAGGCTCTGAGGCGGACAGCTTCTGGGGGACGGACGGAACAGGGCATGAGCAGGAGCACAAGTGTTACTTCACAAATATCCAATGGTTCACACATGTCTTATACATAACTTAAACAATAACTGAGGGTGGCAATTCCACTGGAGCTGTCTGCCAACAGAAACTGCCTACAGACACCAGCCCAGCAGCCTCCTCAGTGCGGTGCTGACGTGTGGAAGCTGGGTGCACATGGAATATTGTATTCATTTTGTAAAGCATTACGTTTTGTGTTTACTAACTGGGATGTCATAGTATTTGGCTGCAGGGTTTTGGGGGGGTGGATTTTTGGTTTTCGTTGTTGTTTTGTTACTTTTTGGAGGGGTCTTGGGAGGGCGTCTGAGAAATATATGCAATTAGTCAGAAGAGTTGGCTGGTGGTCATCACACTGACAGGACAGAAGGGCCTCAGACTGCCCTTGTCATGCCATCCATAGGAAGTCTGAGGGAGAACGGAGACCTCCTCCCATGTCCCTAAATTTCGAACTGCCACCCTGCAAAAACCAGGCGAGCTGCCTTTAAACCAACGTCCAGGGGGGGAACAGCTGGATCTTCTGTTCCCTTTTTATTTGTCACTAAATTGGGTAAATCGCTAGGGCATTGCCTCTGCCGAGAGGCATTTCCAAATTGATAGCTGAGGAAGAAGGGTGAGAAGAGAGGCCAAGAGGCACCAGGGCTCAGCAGGGCCCTGCTACCCAAGTGCCCGCTCCGTGTCGTGTAAGACGTGATGTTCTCTCAGAAGGCCCTGGTCAGCTTCCCCAGAGCTGTGTAGGTAAATCTGGCTGGAGGGAACAGGCTTAGAAGTGTTTGAAATTGAATCCCTGCTTTGGCACTCCCTGACTGTGCTGCTGGTAGCTCAGATGAGGTTGGGCAGAGGAGCGTAAGTAGTGCACTTGTACAGCTAATACTGTGACATCTCATTTTAGCTAAGCATCAGAATAATTCTTGGAGCCCAGCGTAGTCCTTTTTGCTCCCTTCAGAAATGTTTAGACTTTCAGCCAATCAATCTCAAATGCCAGAGGTATTTTGAAGGATGCCATAGTCACAAAATGCCATCGATCGGGGGTTTTTCATTATTACACTACATCCACCAACTTATTACCTTTTTGGCTTGTTGCAATTTCCTGTTTACATGTAGAGTGTAGCCAACTGTTTAAATGTTTAGTTGCCACGGTGTACCAGGAGGAGCTGAGCCAATGACTCTTTCCCAGCTGATGACTAACCCACACCACCACTGTAGATCTTGCTGCATGTGAGGCTCCTTTTTATTATTTCCATTGCTGCAATACTTCACAACTCTTACAGTCCCTTGAGATGCTGTGATATTTTGGCAGCACACCATGCGAGAAGGCACTACTTCCAGAGGCTCGTTGGAGCCACTGTACTACTGAAAGGAAGCGAAGGAGGTTGTGAGATCCATATGGTGATAAAGGGGTCAGGGAGTCTCGTTAACCGAGTGACTTGGTTGCATCGTGTCATCCCTTAGCGCTGGGAACTGGAGATGCCCCCGTGCTCTCGTGCCAGTGCAAGCTCTGGTCAGCCAGCGCTGTGGGGTGAGGGGAAAGAGCAGGTAGATGAAGTTTGGCTTGAGGCAAAGGTTTCCATCTTGGTGAGGGCTGACCAGCCAGGGGTCTTTGTAAATGTTTTTCCTTGCACACTAATCATCTTGAAGAAAACACTAGCTGCTAACTCTAGGATTTGCCTTTAATATGTTTATAGGGCTCAAAAGCGAGGTTTTCCGAATGTGTTTGTCCATGTGACATATTTATATAGTAACTACTCTAGTGTCTCGCTGCTGTTCAGTACTCGACAGGGCGACGTTCTTTCGTTAGCTAAATTAACATCCACTCCCAGTCCTTAACTCTCTGCCAGTGTCCGGTGAATCCAGCTGGGATTTCTAGCATCTTGACGTAGCATATCACTCGAATCAAAGATGGAAACTCCACCAAAACACGTGCGAGCAGCCCCTTAGTAAGGAGCTTCATAGTACTAACAGTTGTTGGAAGCCTGGGATGAGGCGATAGTCCCATGGAGGTGACTGTGGTTGCTCTCCTGGGGCAAGTGGTGACTGTGAATTGTCCTGTTCCTCTGCTATGTTTTTATGTGGAATTGGATGTTTTTGGGGTCATTCTTTTGCATTGCAGTGTTGTTGAAACGCAGCGAAGCTGATTTAGGAAAGGTACCTGTGTTTTCCTGGGGTTAGAAAGACAGGCAAACATGAAATGAAAGGCCAAAATTGCACTGGGGCTTACCGTGGGAGTGTAGAGGGTGTTCCCAGAGCATGGTGCTAACACAGCGTTTGGAAGTTGGGCTCCTCTGTCACAAACAGCAGCAGCGGGGGCAGGCTATACCTGCGAGGTCAGTGGGTTCATTCCTTTGCTTCTGTTATGGTTTGAATTTGGTCAAAGTCTCTGGCTTAAATTGAGCTACTTCAACAGAATTCTCTCAACCCATCTCTGTGTAATGTTGAGCATGACTGAATGCTGAATCCAAATGATGGCTATCCCATATTGGCTTTTTTTGTATTCAAAAAGAATTGTGTAGTAACCATTTTTACATGTATATCATGTGCAGACCTGGACTATTCCAACAAGTTAATATTTTAATTAAAATAGTTTGCAAAAACTGATTCAGATCAACTGGTCTAAATGTGTGTGTCCCTGTGTGTACGTGGTGGAAGGAAAGCTGTCCCAAACCAGCCTGATCTCAAGGGGGAGCACCCCATTATGCAGCTGTAGCCAGATGGGTCAGGGTCAGGCTGTGCCTTGGAGGCGTGTGAGGAGGCCCTTGGTGTTGAGAGTTTGAATGTATCTTGGGTACGTCTCAGATACATGAGCAACACCACGCCAGAGAGATGCAAAGGCTCTCTCTGAATCAGTTTGCAAACTCTGTTTTTTAAAAGTAAGCCCAAGTGCTCGTTGCAGTCATGCCCTAACTTTGGTTTTAGAAATACTGTAAATGGTGGGAACTACTCCAGTACCTCAGCAAAGATGTTCTCTGACATCCTTTACGTTTGTATTTTAACACTGGGGAAACTCTTCTGTGTGGACTACTTTGCAAACTTCATTGAGTGTTTTCCTTGACCCCTTGACCAGCTCGACTCCCGAATCTCTTATTCTGTGGCTGGTTTTCTCTCCCCTTTGCAAAGACCTGAAGTTCTGGTGTAATTTAGCCCGGAGATGAAAAGAGCAGAGGAGGCAGCATTTTAACCTCTTTCTGATTCAAATTTCTTTTGATTTTAATCAAGCTCAGTGAAAGGGACCACGTTTTTCTTGCTTTCCATGGTCCCAGGGAGTCAGCAGCCACCTCTCCCTTCCATGTTACGTGCTTGCTTTCTCAAACGCAGCGCTGAAATGGAGGCCACAGCTCTGTTTCACCTGCCTTCACTCCAAGCCCAAGAGCTTCAAAGGGGTTGAAGAACTAAATGTGGTATGATACCAAGCTTTCCACAGAAAATTATCCCCTGCAGCCATTCCTTGCCTGGCTTGTGTCCAGGCTGGCATCGCTCTGTATCCCAGCCATCCCTCCCACTCCAGAACATGCATTGCACAGTAGCTGTAACCTGCACGCCGTGCATCCCGCTCCATCCTGGGATGATGCTGTTCAGCAGCACCCCCAGCTTAATGTGCCATTTCTTGAGAGGCAATAACTTGCATTGTACCACTGTCTCCCATTCCTCCACTGAATACGCACATCTCTCTGGATATATATATATGGTATCTCGTGTATATATTTACTGTGTATGTACGTGTGTGTGGGTGTACGTGCACACACACCTCACGCTGTGCATTTCTGGCAGGGCACTTCAGTTCTGCTGTTCTATACACTCCTGTTGATGAGCAAAGGCAGCCCCTGCAGCAGGGCTCTTGAGGGTGAGGGCATGAACATCTGCTTTGGTGCTGCCCTGCTCATTGTAGCTTGCTGTTTCTGGAGCACGGGAGGGTGAGATAGCTGCTGGGAAGGACAGAAGGGAGCTCCTAGAGGGTACCAGAAAGTCAGAAGACAGCAGAGAGGAAAACACAATGGTTTAGCAATAGAAAAGCAGTGTGGAGGTGATGTAAGGATCTGCTGGGGAGGGGGCCGGGGCAGTGCTGAGCGCCCAGTCCCCCCCTTGAATCTTGCCATGAAGGATCACAAGTCTTGGCACTTTGTTTTGGCATTCCTGAGTTGAAGCCACAGCTAACTCCAAACACTGTCTGCTTTCGTGTGCATCTAACAGCTGGAGTGGGTTCTGTGGAGGTTCAAAAGAGAGGCTGAATTGGAAGACTTAAAATATGTGTGTGTGTACAACATAGAGATGTGTGTGCGCACGCAGGCACTTTAGGTCCATTCCTTATTCTGCTTAGGCACGTGTCTTTGGTTACTTGGTGGCAGAGGACTGTCTTGTTCTCCTCCTGGGTGCTTGCTCTGCATTTCTAGTAAATCTTGCCCTGCTCTCTCTCCTAGTAGAGGGGTGAGTGCCATGCTGGACACCACGAGCTCCTCAAGCTGTGAAGTTTCTTCTCACCTTCTCCTTTGTCCTCTATAGACCCCATCTTAGTGAGATGTCTGGTAGTTTGGGGATAGACGGTTCTTGCGCATGTCAAGTCACAAATACTCACCCAACTGCAATATTTACCCGCAGGGGAAGCCCAGCCAGCTCAGCAGTGTGCCAACACGGGCTCTCTTTGTGCTACCAGAGACTTTGGAGGCAGTTTTCCCCCACATCCCTTTTGGAAGGTCTCATGTGAGTTCTTTAGGCAAGACTCGGGTTTGGTTGGGACATCCTTACCCTTTCACAAGGAGTTGTGTCGTCTTTAGCTGTGGGCAGCGAGCCCAGAGCCACGTGCCAAGGCTGGAGGAGTAGGGCATGCCCGGACAGGGCTGCTGGTTGGTGTCCCTCTGCTGTGTTGGTTTCAGTTTGCGCTTCTTTGAGTCGAGTCGGAGTCTGTTGAGAAACACATGTGAGGCGCTTCGGAGGGTTGTAGGTAGCTGTTCAGAGCCAAAAAAGCCCCACCAAAACCCAAGCTGATTGGTCTCGTGCTTATTGTAAACATCGCCCCACCAGGGAATGATGGCAGCAGATAACCCTGGTTCCTGTTGCACAATGAGGTTCAGCCAACTGGGGCTGTGACGCTTCTGGCTGCATCCCTGCCCCTTCTCCTGGGGAAGGAGAGGCCTTTGTCAGCTACAGGGACTTGGTAAATCAGGTTTGCTGGCAAACAAGCACCTTAACCACCGAGCTGTGGGTCTTGATACTTGCACTTCACCTGAAGGCTCCTTTTGGAGGGGGAGGAAGGCAGTTTGGTACGTGACTGTTGGCTTTGCACCCTTTCAACCATCCTAAAGCCATGTCCTAGGGAAAAACCAAACCCCACCATCAGTTCCCTCTCTCCTTTGCTTTCTCTGAGTGCACACACTGAGTCCAGGAGCCAGAAGGGCCGAGCGTTGTCCCCACGGATGTGAGCAAAGCCGGGGGGACCTTCGCCCCTCCGGTCCCCTGCCCCGCTCCCCACCCTTGAGTACGGGTACCTCAGAACATGCACAGATTGACTTTTCACTGACAATGAGCTCGAGTTATTGTGAGTGAAAAGAGTTGTAATTACCTGTAAATATGTAGTTAACAAATTGACCTAGTTTCTGTATTTTTTAAGTTTTTGTACTAAAATTTATAGATACAGTTATGTGCCAGCTAGCAAAAAGCTACTATAATTGCCCGTCGTAGTTCAGCATGCATCTAATCCCAAGACTTGTCCAAGTGATGCCGTAAGGAATTGTGCTTAAATATTGCGAGCTGGGGGGGGACGAGGAGGCCAATGGCCGCTCGCCTGTGCTTCCAGCTTCCGGCCTTCAGCCAGGTTTTCCATGTGGAATGTTCCCCCCCATTGCGCGTGTACTGTGTATGGGGCAGTGCGAGGGATGGAGCGGTGGCTTTGAGCTTTCTCTGGAGCTGAACTCAGCCGAGTTCAGGTTCTTTGCTGCAGTTTAATACCGGCTTAGGACTCTTTTTATTTTTCAGCCCTCTCTAGAAACGATCTGTTTTCCCTTTCTGACTGCTTTTGTCTTTAAACCCGAGATCATCGAAACCTATTGGAGGGGAAAGAGAGAAAAGGAACGAAAAAAGGAAAGAAAGACTTTCATTTCAGGTCGTTGCCTGCTTTCAGTGCCAGGATCACGCATTTCTATGGCAACTCTGAGCTCAGCAGAGTTTAGGAATCAGTGCAGGGTTGTGAAGGAGCTGGAAGTGCTGCTGCTTCTGCGGCAGGGCGAGCCTGTGGCTGCCATGCGGAGGGTCTCCATGCACCATAAGCCCTGCTGCTAAGCGAGGGGTGGGCTCCTCATGCTTCCTAGGAATGGAGGAAGGACCTGTGCTCCTTGTCTTGTGGCAGAGGCACGTCTGCAAGTTGAGATGAGCTTTGCTGAGCAGCCCAGGAAGCTGCGGGCAGAGGAGTTTGAGGTCCGGTCATCCTGGAGGTCGTAGGGGAGATGGGAGCTTGTAAGGATTCATGGATTACGTACGGGTTTCGCTTCTGGCAAGCAAACCACCCGCTTCCTTTCTTCAG
>JANRGW010029050.1:0-11374 GCA_024733675.1 Psilopsiagon aymara
GACCCGGCGGCCGCTCCCCCGCCGCCGCAGGGCTCTGCCGGGGCCCGGCGCGCTGCCCCGCGGCCGCGGCGCTCAGGCACGGTCCGGCCCGGAGCCCCCGCTCCCCATTGTTATCCGCGCCGCCGCCATCTTGAAATTGTTTTTCCCCTCCAGAGCCGAGTTGAGAATAAATGGGCGGAGCTTCCTGGGTGGCGAGTGATGTCACGGCGCGCGGCCCGTCGCGAGCCGTGATGGACAGCCACCCCAGCCAATGGGAAGCCAGAGCTTGAGCAGCGGAGGCGTGCGGGGAGGCAGTGCTGAGCGCCGGAGGCGGCCCCCGGCGCGTTTAAAAGGCACGGGCATGAGGGGGCGGGGCGTCGGCAGCTCAGCCAATCAGGTGCTGCGAGGGGCGGAGCCAGGAATGAGTGGCAGGTACGGAGGGCAGCGGCGGCGCGCCGCGGGCACGGGGTCCCTGCGCCGGGAGGGAGCATGGAGACGGGGGCAAGCTCGCAAATGGGACAAAGCGAGCCAAACCGGGTTGAGGTCCCTTATTGAGTAATCTTTGTACATATTTATTTATTTTCTACCCACGTAGCACCTTTCTGAAATGGGGAGGACGTTCCTGGAAGTGAACTAGCAGTCCCTGTTCAACAACACTAAACCCCAAACCCAAAGAAATCTAACCAAAAACCCCTCTCTGACATTATTATTATCTGGGGAACAGTTCGGCATGGAGAGAGGTAACCGCAGCCCCTGCTAGGCACTGTTGTTGGGGAAGGAGACAACCCACAAGACGCACTCTAATAGCAATTGGCACTTGCGACAACCTCCCCTCAAGCGCAGGAGTCAATCATACAAAGAGACATTGACAATACATCCTACAGGCCACTTCCCCACGAGCTGCTGCAGCGGGTTAGTTGGTTAGCTGCATCTTTATCAGCTCCCTTCACCAAGCATCAACTCCAGGAGAGAAACCTGGTTTCAGCATTTCCACTGCTCCTACTCTCTCTTTTGATTCACCATCTCAGCCTGACATCCCCCCCATGCACCCACGGCTCAGGGAAGTGGAGCATCGTTTGCAGAAGCTGCCACATCAGTGTGCACAGACACAAAAAGCTCAAATACACCTTCAAGTATTCATAACAATTGCAAACCTAGTTCAGTTATAACCAGTAATAGCGCTTCAGTGCCCTGAAATCACAGCTATGCTTTAAAAGTAGTCAGGATAAGGAGAGAGCTCCTTTTTTAACTCCAAGGCTTTACAAATAAAAGAGATTCTAAGGTTAAACTGAGCCACCCAAGTCAGAAAGCAGGATAAAAAGTAATTTGAGTTGTCTATCCATTTTGGAAAGTCTTCATTTATTGGAGTGATTATTTAAGAAGCATACACTATGGTATCAAAAAAAGCTGTAACATGCAGACAAAGAGACCTTTTCAGGAGGTTTAGCAGAAGCAAATGTAGATTTACAATTAGCTTGAATATAACACTATTTAAAAGCTGATAGCAGACCTTAAGTTTGCTTTTGATACTTTGAAAGAACACATGTGCACATGGAATTGTTTGGGAATTTAAGGCAATTTGCATATTAAGATAAAAAAACAACAGATTTTTATGTTGTGCTCAAAATGTTAGCTGAATTGAAACCATTTACATTATACTTCATCTCAAAGGACTGAGAGTCAATAAATAGCAGCTGCTCCTTGATAAAAATACAGTCCTGAGAACAAGCTAGTAGCAATGCTTAAGCTATGACATCTTCCATGTCAGAGTATAAGCTATTTTTGCAATAAGGAGCAGTATTTACCAGGTGTTAAACAGGCAAAGGCATTCTGAACATGCAATAGCTCCCAAGAGAAGTCTGAAATTATTTCCAGTCTCTTGCTTACAATAGTTTATTTGCACACTGCAGAAAGATCAAGAAATCCTGCTATGCATTGGTGAGCACTAATATTTCAAACACAACAACCAAGGGATACAACATAAGAAGGACAGGCAGCAAGAGGTGTTTCACAAAAAAAAACCCCAAACCAAGAGTCTTTTAGTAACTGGTTAGATTGTTTGCAAGGTAACTGCAACACTCTTACCTCCCCAACCCCTGGGAATCACTCCCCAAAACCAGACCTATGCTATGAGCAAACAACACTGGAGTGTTTAAGGTCAGTGCAAGAAGAGTAGGTTTAGGACATTTAATTTCACTCTAAACAAAAGGCAAAAGTTTATCAATACAGACATCCAAATGCCAATGTATTTGGTACAGTGTAATGAAGTTACATAGATTTCACTCTCAGAGGTATGCTCCTGTGGTCACCTGCATTCCACAAAAAAAAGAGAAAGTGTTTGAAACAGTATAATATGGTAGACTCAACGCTTTAAAAAAAATTTATTCAGCTGGAATTGGAACTCCCTAACATTCACAATATAATTTAGGATGCATTTGTTACATGAAGAGCAGATAAAAAGACTTAAACAGTTTCACAAACCAGTTAAGATATCCCACATGCTCCTTCCCCACCTACAATACTGACATCTTGTTTGTTTGGGTTTCTGTTTCTCCTTAACAAATACTCAGTTCAGTTTGTCTACCCAACTACCTCCCCATTCCTACAGGAGTAGACATACAGTGATAATAGTGAGAGGATATGGGACACTGTCCTATCCAGTGTTTGGACCCTGGAAAGGAGTAGACCTAGCTACAAAAACAGAGTTTGACGATGAGCTGAACATGAAGCACTTCAGCAACCGAGGCAAAGTTGCACTCAGAAAAAGCTGCATTGTCACAGAGAAAGGAAAGCATCAGTGGCTGAACAGAGGGGAAAGGGGGAAGTAGTCCAACCCCACCCCCCACAACCCATAGCTTTACACAGAAAGCTCAAGAACTAACAAAATCCATTATCTGCACAGTCTGCAGGATTAAATGCCACATTAAGATGACCCACTCCAAATCCTAGATCATTTGTCAACACTGAACAGGGCTTTAGCCATGCACAATATGCATATTTGAGAGACTAACCCCTTCCTTCCACCCCTTCTTCCTCTTTCCCCTGCCCCCAAAAGAATTAAGCTGATTGATTAGAGAGTTTCACTACTGGTTTCCCCATACACCTCACCCCAGTTTTCTTTTGAGGGCAGCAGAGGGGCTGTCAAATACATTGCCAGCTTTTCTTGAAACAATTATCAAATTTTAAGGGATATAAAGACACTGGTGCATTTAGGAATTTACAGACTTGTAAAAAAACCTAGTTATAAAACTGCATTTGTATCACCTAGCACTTTCAAGATTCATTGTTATTTCTTCACTAATTAATATATTAAATTAAGCCAAAAGTTTTGCGACCGGAAAAGTTCTACCAATCTACTTATAAACTGAAAAGAATATTTAAAACCAAAACTGAAAAGGTTAGTTATGTTACATTCCAAAATCCACAGCCCGTTCTAGTAAATGCATTCTTTTCTACAGGAATGATGTTCTTTAAAACAGATGATTGCAAAGATTTTACTGCTAGACACTCTGTTACATTGGATAGTGTGACTGGAACCTGTGGATGGTGAAATCTTGAGGTTTGTCCAAGTTTCAATGTAAGGTGTCCAAGGTCCTATCCCAGAACCATGTTTGGAGAAAAAAATTAAAGAAAAAAAAATTACAGATCAAGTTCTTATGACTTTTTTTTTTTTCTCTCAATCTTTTCTTGGCTTTCTGTTTCTGGGTGATCTATTCACAGTTTCCTCCTCCTGCAAGAAAGTAAAGTGTGTAAACATCAAGGAAATAAAATCTGAGAACACCCTCAAATAAAACATTTTGAACTAACCTAAATGAACTATTATCTACTTTCACTTCTGCTTTAGGATTTCATTTCTGAAAGTACCTACCACTGTTACATCCTTCCTTTCTATACATGGCTAACACAAATCCTCTGGTTTTCGCAGTGGACATACACTATTTGCTGAGAGTACTCAGCAGCTTCTGCTGCTGTGAAAATACCTTTAACTTTGAGCAACGCTCCACCCATTTTTAAGTCAACCATTATGTCAGTGCGGAGCACTTAAGAAGTCACATCCTGGCTGCACACAAAGCTGAGTAAGCCTTTTGTCTCAAGAGGATGCATTCCACAGTCCCACTCCTCTCACAGTGCAGGGTCTAGGGCAGTGCTTTTAGCTTTGCTGGAGGTGGCCACAGAAATTCCTGTTCAGCAGGGTGATTTAAGATTTTCAGAGCTCTGATACCAGCAGGGAGTACCACGTGAGCCAGGTTAACTTTTAACATGTCAGTAAAGCTTGTTCTACATGACTTAAGGGAAAAACAAATGCACAAGCTTCTCTTCAAACATCAAGCACTTTTACCTCTGATGCAGGTTTCCTGTCCTCTTCCTCCTCCTCTTCTTCCTCCTCCTCTTGACTAGCATTTCCTATATCAGCGTCACTTTTCTGCTTCTCTTCTAAGAGAAATAAAAATACCTCATTCTCATTTCCAACTTCACTCTACCATTGGCTTTACTCCATGTCTGCCAATACTGTTGGTTTATCTTATCAGAGAAAACACTCAAAACTGTTTCAAGAGTATCTAGTTCACCTACCTAGCTTCTCCTCATTTGCTTCCTCTTCTTCCTCCTCTTCCTTGTCCCCTTTGTCTTTCTCTTCCTCTTTCTCCTCATCCATCACATCAGGCTGAGGAGCATCAGTCTTTTTGTATTCTGCAGCACTTGGCTGTTTCTAAAAACAAGACATTGTCAAAACCAGGCAATTAATTGTGACATAAAGGCATATTTTGCTGAATCTTTTTTAAAGCATACTACTACTTATTATTGGGCTAAATTCATACCTTCCCAGAGCAGCAGAAAAGGACAACAAGAAACACTGGCAAAGCCACAGTGAGGATGTAGACCACCCAAAGCCAGGGACGCTCTTCAGCAGCTGCCATCATCTGGCCCACAACACCAGGCTATAAAATAAAAAGAACTGTCACATTTCATCCCGTACAGCAAGCCACAGCGGTTAAGTTCAAGCTCCATAGTTTTCAAATAGTCTTTCTGAAGCTTTAAACCTTGTATTTCATACCTCAAAACCTTAAACCTAACTTGCACAAGTACTTTTTCCACATAGTTTACGAATTAAGAGTTAGGCTAAAGCGAACAGTCCAATTGTCAGAGCAAAAACATCACAAAAGAGCAGCAAGTACTCACAGCTACTCATAGCAACCACTACTATACCATTATTACAAATGGAGGCTTCAATGTGGCTTAGCATTAAGACCTATCCTTGCAACACATAGAGATATGCTGACAAAGACCACAGAGGGAACAGCAACAATGCTCCTACTATCCAAGTACACAATGAAACATTCATTTCTCACCTCTGCAGCACCATCAGCTGCCTTTTTCAGACCCCATCCATCATTGGCCCAATCATCAGCTACAGCTCTTTCAGTACAGATAATAAAGTTGTCAAAAAAGATGTCAGAAGTCATTGACCACAACTCAAGTCCCACAGCACTGAAGGGGGTCATCTTGAAAGGTTCCAAGTCTTCAAAGAAATCTGGGTTTGGGATCTTCCTAGGTTTCCAAATGCCCTAGGAAAGACAAGACATTCAGCCTCACCTACTATATTGCAATCTTTAGTTTTCAGCCCACTTTGAACAGAGTGAAAGTCCAATCCATTGCACTTAATTGCAATGCCTACCTGCAACTTGTCAGACTTTGAGAATCAGTTCTCATTTTTGCTACACATAAGTGAAGCCAAGAAAGCACTTTCAATGACTCCACTTGAAACAGTACAATCACAACAGATTTTTATTTGAAATACACTTGCTGAATCTAAATCCTTCTGGTTTTTCTAAGAGAAATACACTGGCCAGCAGTTTAAGTAATGAAAACACCAACCTGATAGTTCACATTATCAATCATAGGAGGCTTCCATTTGCCTTTGTAGTTTGGATTGTCAATCATTGGTCGCTGCCAGGTACCACAGCCAGGCGCTGCCTCACATTTAGGATTTGCAATCTGAGGTGCCTCCCATTCACCATCCATGTCCTCATCCCTGAAAAGGGAAATTAATTTTTGAAATCTGCCTTTTCCCTTTACACAGAGTAAGATTTAGACACAGCGTAGGTCTGTAGACAGATACCACAGAAGGAACAAGGATTTCAAGAAACAACTTGGAAGCACAGAAGCTCAACCAACGCCAGTTCCCAAGCACAGCCTCTCCCACAGCCCATTCCAAGTATGGTACACCTGCAAGGTAACCATCCCTGCCCTGTTCAGCTTATATCACGAGAGAATTGACAAGTGCACAGGGGACCGCAAGAAGATAAGAATCCCCAGACCAACTCTGCCTTCTACTTTTGAAGCAAGACAGCATGAATCAACAACTCTGTCAGTAAGCAACACTTATCTTGATAAAAACCAGCACCAAAACCATTAAATATTCGCTGTCATTTGCAACAGGCAGTAAACATACCAATCTTCAGGCTTCTCAGCATCGGGGTCTGCCACATATTCTGGCTCATCATCCAGCCAGCCTTCTGGCTTCACAGCATTTTCATCTGCAATCTTTGCAGGAGCATCCTCATCCCTTGAAAGCAGATTATATATTAATACACACAAGCTATAAAAGTTCTTAACTCCAAGGTGTAACTCTACAGACTCTGAAGAAGCCCACTGGTCTGGATAAACAGACAGCTTCACTGCTAGTAGGGTAAGGGCAATGCCATTATTTTGGACCAAAATCTCATTGCAAGCTGTTACCTAGACGTGCACCTCATGGCACAGTCATAACACCAACTGTAAGGTAATACCACTGATTTTTTTAAAGCCAACCTAGAAAGGGTATATTACAGCAAATCCTGTATCTTGGTCCTTGCTGCAACCACACATTTGAGCTTGAAATTGAGAGTCTGCGGTTCACAAAGCACAGGTTCAAAGACAGAAACCCAGTGTCAGTTTCTGATTTAGTATGTCAGATATTTCAGTCGCCTGGAACTATGCACTGCAGAAACAACCACAAATACTTTAGTTATATTTTCTGCAGCTCATTTTCTGATCTCACCAAAGATGAAAGCATCAGCTAGCACAGCTCTTTCAGCAAAACATTTATCTGTGGCCAGCACAGCAACAGTAGCAATGAACAGTAATTTCCAGAGGACATGGCATCTGCTTTTTCCTACCAAACTGCTGCTCAGATGCCTAAACTGAGTGTGGTTTGATTACAACGGTGAGATTCAAAACCTTCTGTAAGTCATCTGAGAAACACTTTTCGATCACGAACGAATTATCAAACTAAGGTGTCCCTGAACTCCACCCCTCCAACATCTTACCAGTCATCTGGTTTAACAGCATCTGGGTCCGGGATTTTTGGTCTCTCATCCCAGTCCTCAGGCTTCTGGTCATTCGGGTCCTCGATCTCTCGGGGTGGATTCACAGGAGGGGACATATCATTTAGCAAATTCCCACTGTTAACAACTGTTTGATCAACCAGGATTTCAAAACTGTTATCAGGATTCAAGACTGGAAGCAAAAAAGTTGATGTAGCCATTACACAGATGATACAAAGCATGCATCATACAGCATCACTCATCCCCACTGCACAATTAAAGCTTCAGCAAACCAAGCTACCACCTACCCAGCAACTGTTTTATATGAACCTTTCTCCTTATGCCAAAGTATAACTAGTGATGATGAACCACATCTCAGCTTGTGAGACAAAGGACTCATACAGGGGTCCTATGTTAAATATGCTAAAAGCACAAAGAAGCTTCTAGAGCGATTTATCAGTTATCACCACAAGTTGACTTTTGCACTGTTAAGTATTCCCCTGCTAGCAAGTATATATTCACATTCTACTCAAGAATAAGGCTTCCTTACTACTGACTCACAGGATTTTCATCTCATGCCTCTTTATCCATTGCTGCCTCTGTAGTAGGAGAGGCTAGAGATTCTCCTGAGTATTCCTTGAAAAACTTCATTCATAACTAATATACCAGACAAGACACTGTACTTCAAAACCCACTGAGTTTGTCCAGTACCATAAAAGCAGCAAGAAAAAAAAAGCATAAATCATCACTGTAAATCTAAAGCCTAGCATGCCCCAAATTACAGGAGGCAGCGTTCAAGCAGTTTTATATAAATGTTGATAGCAACTTTGGATATACTTAGCAGATCAAGTTACTTGCAACTGTTCCTTTAACTACTAAGTTCAAGGTCTCATGACCATTCTTACATGAATCAAGATTTCTTGCAAAGAAGAAATAAGCCTTTGTAAAACAAGACCAGTTTTTGCATTCAGAGCTTTCAAGTGGTCTTTAGTTGTATGGTGCATTGACATAGATATTCTGTTCATCTGGCTCATTGTTATGAGCTTTCTATTCAGGAAACAGAGTAGTAGCTATTAATATGCATAATGAGCAGCCATCATACCTAGAGTGTAAAGATGGGTCTTCTTATCAGTAAAGTAAGTCTTCAGGTCTGCATCTGGACGCTTCGCGTGCTTCTCCTCGTATCTGCCAGTCTTTGGGTTTTTATGCCGGAAGATGAAGTGCAATTTATAGTCCTCTCCACATTTGTCAGGGCCAAACATGATTGTATATGGAGTTTTGTCATGGAACTGATCCTTTAAAAACAAGGCAAGACTTCATTCCAGTATTCTGAAATACAGCTTAAGTCACTGCCTGGCGTAAGAACTCTCAATTCATTAGAGATTATTCTGCAACTTGGCTATGAAGCAGTGAAGAACTCATACTAAAGCTTGTATGAGGAATACAAGCCTCTAGAGAAAACACACTAGGCATAATCCCAGCTGCTTGATTTTGCACTTTTGGATGGAAACCAGCAGCTATTCAAGCGCTATCAAGAAGATAAATGTAACAACCACATTGTTGCAAGTATATCTCCACATTATCATAAAGCATTTTAAAACCTATCAGTACAGAAATATCATTTACTGGTAATAATGAATGAGTAGTTAGTCCAGTGAGTTTCTTCCACACAAAGTGATAAGCAGCATTAGAAGTGAGGCCAATTTTTATTCTGTTCACACTTGTATACTGCAGTACAGTCTCACTCTGAAAGCTAAGTGGATATAATCTCACCACTGCGCACTGCAAACAAGTCTATTTGTTCTTCCTAATGGTAGCTTAAAATCCAATGCACATAAACTGGTTAAATAAACAAACAGCCTTTTGGGTGTCCTTTCTTAAAGGATACTTTGGAATCTGTATTAATAATACACCTCCAGTGAGGCTGGAGAAGGAAAGGAGAAGCATGGGTAACAAGTCATAAAAGGTACTTCCTATAAAGTCTAGGAAGATAGCTGAAGAAAACCCATCGGCTACAAAAGCTTCTGCAAGGCAGTTAAGCTTTGTCTGAACAGGCTAAACCACTTCAGGTGGGTATATGATTGAGAGGAGAGAGAATGATTCTTCTTAGGAGTTATAACATGGTCTCTCTCATTGATCACACAATGCATTCGAGGGTCATTTATGAAGCAAATGGTTCTATATAGCTTGTGTGTATAGCTGAACATGTGATATTGCATCCACATCAACCTCTCAAGACCATTTTTAAATATACCCAGTAACTCACAAGTGGGTTCACATGTCAAAAGACAATGTAAGGTCCATATTTAGTTATTTACATTAGTCTGCTTTAGACTATAAGACATGGGATCTTCCTTTTGTTCCAAGAGCTTCCAGAGGAGGTTTCTCCTCACACACTGGCTACTCTCATGAGACACATCCTCTCTGGTCCTAGAACCTAGGGAAATCTGAAGGATTGCAGACTTTAGTAGAGATCTATAACTGCTCAGCTACTAGGGAACTCCAGAATTCTCACTCAAGCCAGAAGAGTTCAGTATTTATCCTCTCCGACTGAAAACAGCAGGGAAAATGCTGAGTGCAAAGTATTCTGGTGATCAGGCCCTAAATAAGCCCCACTGCCTTTACTGAAGGGGCTTCTTCAGGCAGAAGCAGTAAGAGAAAATTTTTTTTCACAGCTAATACCCAAAGTAACAGCATTACTCACCAGGTTCAATTCAGGGGTTTTTGAAAGCAATTTCACATAGGCCCCACCACACTCTATTCCATTTTGGAAGTTTACTTCATACCTAATTTTAGTTTTAGGCAGAGAAGTGGAGAACATGTTATACATAAGGAAAAGGTACTCCTGAAATACACAATTTCAATTTCCAATTACAAATTAAGAGTAAAACTGTTTTATTGGCGCTTGCTTTAAATTTCCCAGTGAATATTAGAAGTACACACTGCACCCTAAGGACTAACATTCATAAGGGCCTGAGAAACAAGGAAAAATAAGGATTCAGAAGACTTAACCTGAGAGAAAAGATTACATGAGTTGAATACTGGTCTAGAAGATCATGATCTAGAAATACAGAGAAGGAAGAAAAGAGTTCCAGCACTTAAAAGACTGCAACAAAGATTAAGGCAAGCCAATTGCTTTCTCTATAACTACTACGGCAGATAAGACAACTCAGTTTGCAAGATTACCAAAGCAACAACTATTGGATCCTAGGAGAAGCCCCTTTAGCGTTATAAGTATGTAACAGTATATTTAGGGATGCCAAGGAGTCTGAAAATGGCAAAACATCCCTGTCAGGAATAGGCTAAGTATGCTTGAACCTCAGTGCCAGCAGCTGGAGCAGATGACCACTGGGACTTATTTTTAGTCTAGTATTTTGAGCCAAAACTAAAAAGTCAAGCGAAGCAGAGTGACCAGTTCCTTATCTTGTGCATATGTGGAGTAGTTTACACTTGGTTTAAAACTGCAAGTTCTTACTGAACTATTTCCCTCCCCATAAATTGCTAGTCTAACATACATGCAAGCAGATTTTTCTGTATCAGCCATGGCGAGAGTTAGGCAAACTGTTCATCTCCCATGACAGACGAACTAAGACAAAGGAAGGACTAACAAGTGTGTCTTTACCACTCTGTCCACTCCACCTTAGAAACAGGGCAGTTTACTGCATAAGAGCATTGACCTACATACAGACCAGCTTCTGCTCCAAAGGACAAGGACTTCCACAATTAGCAGTACAAAAGTCAGTTGCCTGACCTTGTTACTACAATTAAATCAAGCAAATTCAAGTCCCAAGACAGGTTACCAAGTCTAGTTTTTATGGACTTCTTTCCTTTCAGGGTTCAGAGGGACTATCCTGTTCTTAACTTCCCACTTTGGGAATATTGGTTGCTATTTTACTCTTACTTAAACAGTGTAATAATAGGTTGCAGCATCGTGTGTCATCTAGACCCCCAGTCAACAAAAGCTCAGTTATGGAATTAACCTCAGCTTGCTATCATGTCACCCTTGAAATAACAGAACCTGGAGTTATCCTTTACTTACTGTATAATAAGGGGTTTGGTATCGAACACAAAAGGCTTTGCAAGTTTGGATG
>JANRGW010029050.1:29705-51672 GCA_024733675.1 Psilopsiagon aymara
TCTGTCCAACCCGGCCTTGAACACCGCCAGCGATGGAGCATTCACAACTTCCCTGGGCAGCCCATTCCAGTGCCTCAGTACCTGCACAGCAAAGAACTTCTTCCTCATATCCAATATATTTTAATCAAAGATGTTGTCCTGTGAACAGGTACATTTTTAATCTGTCCATCAACTCAGTGACAGGGGTTTTCCTTTTGTTCCCACCGGATAACCCACATCCAAGGTAAAAGTGGACTGAGCTGCAAGCTGTCTGCAATCCCGGATAGACTTTTGCTAGAGGTTGTTTCCTGATAGCCTTTTACAAGGCAGCAAAAAGAATCAAAGGGATCCTCCCCCGTCATGAATATAAAGATGTAGATCTGAGGCAAACTCAGAAAAACACCCAAATTAAATTTAACATGAAAGCTGTTTGTAACTGGTTCCTAATTTTCTTAACTTATTACAAAACCAGATCAGTCTTACAGCTCTTTATAGATTATATATCTATATATACACACAGAGAGATTAAAAAAATCTGCATCTATATGCATAATAAAAAGTGTTGTGTAATCAAAATATGCATACTAAATATCTATACCCTGTAACTAGGGTTAAAAAGATCGCTGAAGATCTTTTTAAAAAGATCTTTTTAAAGAGATCTTTTTAAAAAGATCGCAAGAAATGTTACCTACTGAAAGGGGTGATCGTTAGAGGACTTTGGGAGGAATTTGAACTCATTTTCACTAGAGACAAAAAAGTGCTCTGCAGATAGCAGCTGGGCATGCAAACCGATTGTCAATATTGAGCCTCTGGAAATTATGAGCTGAGGTTTTTCTGTTTGCTTTAGTAATAACCTAAACATGCTCCCTGAGAAGTCCTGTACCAGCAGCCGGGGTTGTGTATTCCTGAATGTGCACCTCCTTCTTTGACAGACGTTAAACATTATAGAAAATAGTCATGTCCTAACAAAACCTCCCACAAAAACTTGAATTAAGGATAACTCTGTAAGGATTTTATTGTCTCTTTGACATCCATCCTGCTACGTATCAGACAAAATAAAAGATTCTTTTCTTGCAGCACAGTCTGTTGGTATTTCTTTATAGACAATTTCCTTATAGACAATTTCCTTATAGACAATTTCCTTACAGAAAAGGTGAGACTGATCCTTGAAGTCAGCACACAATACATGCCCTTGTAGGTGTGCATCCCTGTTCTCCTCCAAATGGAGGTGCACACT
This sequence comes from Psilopsiagon aymara, assembly GCA_024733675.1. Classification (NCBI taxonomy): domain Eukaryota; kingdom Metazoa; phylum Chordata; class Aves; order Psittaciformes; family Psittacidae; genus Psilopsiagon; species Psilopsiagon aymara. The sequence continues at coordinate 30,922 of JANRGW010029050.1, forward strand.
GATGTCCCAGTTCTCTTGCCCATCTTCCCTGCTGCAGGTAACCACCTCAGAAGGGGTTTTGCTTGCTTGGCTGCTTGTAGCCAGTCCCTGAGCTCTCTGGTTGCTTCGTAAGTGTCACTTCAGTCTCACCTGCACTCACGTCTGGCAGGCAGGCAGTTATGAGCAGCAGGCAGTTACTGATCTGGTGATGTCAGTGAATTAAAATCCTATTTGGCCACCCTGGCCCAGGCAGTATCTTTATAGCATTGGATTATATCAGCAAATTGTAAGCAGTCATACAGGTTATTGCTAATTCTCTTTCTGTGGCACGTGGCTTAGTGAAAGATCTTTTAAATAGATTGTGAGACATCAGTGCTCCTCTTGGGCAACTGCAGGAATTTGAGCCTGAGCTCTCTTAAATCCCATTCTTGCATAATCTGCTTAGATTTGTAATTTCCAGTGTTGCTATTCCTGCTGCAAAAGCTCAGTTGTCACTCAGATACCAGAGCTCTTTTGTCCAAAGGGCAAGGCAAATTATCCTCCGGTATTTGCAGAACTATAGCAACGGCCAAAAATTTAAGAGGGGTATTCAAGAGAAGCCCTAGACAGTGAATGAAGCGCACAAGCTGTTACACATAGACACTGAAACTGCGCAGGGCATAGCATCCATTTGGGATCTCTGCAGGTGCTAAACAAAAGGATTAAATTGGGATGTAAAACTGCAGTGATGAGCACTAATATCAGAGCTGTCAGACACCAAAGACCAAGCTCCTGTGTGCTGCATTCAACTCTACTTTGCCAGACCTCAGATAAAAGCCTACTTGGATCACGCAGAGGCAGGGGATGAACACTGCCCTGCAGACTGAACTCTGCATAGCCAGGAGGCATCAAGCACTGACTTGGGCATTGAGAACTTTCCTAGTAGAAGTGGCTACCAGCAAGACATGCGAAGTTAAAAGGCAGCATTCCAGTCCTCTGCAGTGTGGAGCAGAGAGGGGGATGATGGAAAAGGTGTTTCCTTAAGTGTGATGCAACAGGCAGCAGGATCTATATCCCAGTACTGTCCATCTTACTTATTCTTGTTACAGGCACAAATCAATAGAAGCATGTCTACAAGGTCTGCAGACAAGGTATTGAAAGTGTAATGGCCTGTGAGGGGTTTGTATCACTAAAACAACAAGATTTCCTTAAAATAAACTTTGCATGCACCTCAGTATAAGAGGGCAGTGGAATCATGTCAGGAAGATGGAAGCAGTGGAATACTTCTTGTTTAAGGGCTACAAGAACTCCTCAAATGATGGCAGGTTCTCTCTGCCCTGTTCCCCAGCAGGTACTGGTAGTGCAGCTCTAACCAGGAACTCAGTAACTGCCCCTGATGAATTCTCTTATCAGAGCACTTACAGACACCACCCATCCCACCTCCAGGCGTTGGGAGGCAGATAGTCTACAAAGTAACATTGCTTCAATTGCCGCTTCAGCCTCCCAGTGGCTAAAAGCAGGGGCGTGCAGGCAAGGTTGGTACTCAGCACTGTTTCTGGATGTTCTATTCTTTCACGCAATTGCATCATGCAACCATTTCACACCCTAAAAATAAACCCATCTGGATTTAAAGCAATTCCTGTGTCCCACTGTGGGATTGGCTTTGTGAATGATGAGAGGCAGTTCCTTGCATTTTGCAAAGTCTCCCTGATGAACTCAGAACTTCTGAGAGGTGTCTGGGAAGAGCGAGATTCTCTATCTGAGCCCTGGATCCCCGTGACACAGCCCCTAACTGCCTCACTCTGTGGGCCAGCACCCCGTGGCTGGAGAGGCTGAAGTTGCTCTGAAAGCGCTGGAAGAAGTATGCCAGGATTGGTACCTGGTCCCAGTGGCACCTCTGGGGCTCCTCTTGGCCTGGCTTTGCAAGCCAGGAGCCGGGATAGAATGGGAAAGGCTCAGAAGGAGCCTCCGCTTCTGGTACCTTAAATGGTGTTGCCCAACTTGAGACTGAGTTACCATGGTGGTGGACAGCAGAGCTGCTCATGCAATGACGTCTCCGCGTGAGGCGGAGGTGTCACACTCCTGTGGCACCTCTTCCCAGGACAGTCCCCAGCCCTGCTGTCCCTGCAGGTGCCACCACTGTCAGTACACACAGCTCAGCCGAGCTCCAACACATAAAGGCTACAAGAAACAGTGGCCAGTAACCAGAAACCTGTCCTCTCACAGACCCACATCTGCCTCCTGTGACCCATAGCTGCTCCCGTCTCCTGGTCCTGTGCAAGCAGGAGATGTGGACCTCAGCTCTGTTAACTTCTCCTTTGGAGGCAAGAGAAGGGACAGAGCCCGTTTGCATTCCTCTGGGCTCAGCTGTTTACATGACCCGGACAGGCACTGCACTTGTAGCCTCACCTCACAACTGCAGCACAGTGTATGCACACCTCGCTGGCAGCATCCCACCCGTACCCAGCATCTGTTCCCTGCTCAGCTGTCCCATGCACTTAGCACATCACTCAGGGCATTTTCTGGGGGCACAAGGGCAAAAAAGTTCAAAGAACAACAGTCCAAAAGATGACCGCTCTCATCCACAGCATCTGCCCTTAGATGCATTTCAAAACCCTTTAATACCACTGATGTCAGAGGAGCTTTACAGAAACATCTGTCTGTCTCCTAATGCATCCATTGTGCTTCTGCTAGTGCCTTCTGCCCTCACACAAGCTCCTCTACACCTCATCCTGGTCCCATGCTGATGGCTGAAGACTCTGTGGTCTCACCCTTCCATGTTCATCCAGCTCGGCTGCACCCCAGGGAGATGGACGGGGTGACACAGGGCAGGACACCTGGCAGGACACAGGGTCACTGGGCAGCACCACACCAGCCCATTACAGAGTGAGGGCTGAGGAAGCCGAGCTCAGGGTCAAGGCATACAACCAGGTGCTGGTAGCCATGGCAAAATACAAATGGGAGGGCCTGAGGTTAAATGCAGCTCCTGACTGAGCCTGGGAGGTCATTTGCAGCTCATGTGTCTCTTCCCTGGCGTGAGTCCTGCTCACAGTGCTGGCCTCCAGCCTCCTGCCTGCATCTCTCTTCATATCACATCTCACCTCCCACAGATCTCCCTCTGAACCACCTCCTTTGTCTCCTTGAAACCCTTCCTTCCCCCTAACCCCACATGGGAGAGGACTTTGGTGTGAAAGGCACTCAGCCCCTCTTTGATGCTGTGCCCAGCTCTATCCCATAACTGTGTAGGGCTGGCCAGCATCCGTCTTTCTGCTCCAAACAAGCTAGAGAGCTGTATTTCTTCACCCCTGTAACTTAGGGAAAGGGAAGCTGCACTCCATGGCCACTCTTCAGCCTTTGACGTATTTTGATGTGCCCTTTGGCCTTGCAATTTTTTTCCCCACATGGTTATAGGATAATACTAAGTATGTGTTAACATAAGAGCTGCCAAAGACATTTGAAAGGCTTGTTTGTCCCTCTGCAAAGGGAAATCCTCCCCCTCCCTGACACATGCACTTATTGCTCCAGAGAGAGCACAGAGAAGTACTGTGGCCTTTCTGCCATTGTTCTTTTTTGTTTATTGCTACTTCTGATATTCTGATGAAAAGGGAGTAGGAAAACTGGCAAAACACATGGAAAGGAGTTTCCTCTTGTGACAATAACACAAGACAAGGCAGGGCAAGACAGGGGCTTAATTTGCCTGGTTTGATATTTTTAACAGATGCTCACCATAACAGAAGAGGTATTGTTCATTTGCATGGATCTGCACCTTTTGATGATGGGTTAAGGGGAGAATTTTGGCATTACTTTTATACTGATGTGCCCTCTAATCGTATTTAATAAGCCTAGATAAAGCTCACCGAACTCCTTCAGAGGAAAGCTGAAAGAAAATCTCCAACTTACCCCTAACTGAATGAGTTGGGAAACAACACTTGTGTTGTTTCCCAAAGACTCAGCTCACCATCTTGGTTTATAGAAAATGGCTTTGAATGTTTTACCTGTTTCACCTTTAAAGTGAACCCTTTGACTTTCCTGAGATGCTGTTGATTTGGGTTGTCAATTGGACTGTCAATTGGAGTACTCAGCCATAGTCCTGCTTCATGCAGTGGAGGGGTTAAGGGATTAAAGAGGGTTAAAGCAGAGCCTGGTTTAGCCCTCAGGAATTCTGTTATAACTAATCCTTTGAGAACATTTATGTGACCACTTTGATACACCACAGACATAGAAATCTCAGGAATATGTCTGAAATGCACCTAGATGAAGAGGCTAACGTGCTTCTCCGATACATACTGAGTTTGTACTCCAAGGGATGCTTCACATAATGCCAGCCTGGATCTAGTTGAAAATGTCCCTGCTCATTGCACAGGGGTTGGACTAGATGACCTTTGAAGCTCCCTTCCAACCCAAACTATTCTGATTCTATGACTCTAAAACTAACTACCGACTATTTCATTTTCTGAAAGGAGAAGCCTCTGTGTCAATGCCCCCTTTAGGCAGACACACTGATTCCTGCCACGCAAAGCTTTTATTGCTATTGCAAAATGCAGATCCCAGGACACATTTCAAAATCCTCAGGGGATCTGAGCCAGCCGAGAGCTGCGGTGGGAATTGCAGAACACAAATCCTCTGCAGCTGACCTCACTTCCTAGGAACAGCCACATGTGGCCAACTGCTTCTTTGTAAGGGACCAAATCATGCTTTGGCCATGGTTTTAGTCCATCCTTCCTCTTAAAGCTGCAAAATCCAAGAATTCCAGGAAAATTTCAACACAAGTTGTTCTGAGTTAACAGAAATCTCATGAATGGGAGGTCCAGGAAGACACGTCACTACCTCCAGTGTCCCAGCCTGAGTGAGCATGAGTTGAACAGACCGAGGCACTTGTGCCTGAGCTCCCCTTCATTCTCCTCTTGAACGAGAAAAACTCTTTTTTTTCTCTGTGTGGCTTTTAATTCTTTTGGATGAACACCCCTCTCTTTTTTGCTGTGTGGCTCTTAGAAAGAGACCAAACTGCTCTTCAAGCAGTGCCACGAGCAAGGGTTTGGACGTGCCAAGGCTGCAAAAGAATTTGAAGGGACAGGAAGCACAAGCACCAACTAGATCAGAAAATACTTCTGTACTTTTACAATGCAGTTGGAAGGATGAGGCTCCCTCCACGCTGCACAGCTGAAGGGTAAGTTGCTCAGCTGCAAAATGTTCCCTTTTCCACTAACTTGGCCTGTTGTACCCTCAGGAAATACATTTGTATGGGGATGTCACTGCATGTAACGGTGCTGGACTCAGTGCTGCTAGCTGCTCATTGTCCTGCTGCTCCTGGGCACTACAAACTCTGTGGATGCTTAAAACTCCTCCAGAGTCCTCCAGACATCTTTTTCCTTTTGCGTTGCTTATTTTTCTTCCCAAGTTTATTTTTAAGCCCTATCAGTGTTGCAGCTCAGCTCACTGTGTGGCCCTACAGTGGTAATCAGGAGGCAGAAAGGATTAATAGCTGCAGGAAGAGGGGCAGAAGCAACCATGGGCACAGAGAAATGCCTCCAGCAATGAATCAGTGAGAGCTGCTAGGAGTATGGACAGTACCAGGTCCAGCTGCTCCGTGATGCAGGGCCATGTTTAGACCATGCAACCCGGAGAGCAAAGTACATGCTCGGGAGTGGAAGAGGAGGACAGTGTTTTGTTAGCTCCTGCTCAGTAAATCCATCCTGAGGGATGTGGGAGCCATTCAAGCCGAGCCTGCTGCAAGCAAGTCTCCCTTTGTCTGTGGACCAGAGTTTTCTGTCTAATCAATAGCGTGATCTGAGTCACTGCTCGCTTGTGTAGTCATTAGGTTGGATGGAAGGTGGCTGAGGCTGGGGGGAGTGAGGGGGACCATGTCTGCTGGCCAGAGCCTGCCATGGCATCCCCTACACAGGGATGCTAATGGACACTGTGGTCTGCAGAATGCTGAGTCCGTCCACTGGTGATAGTCCCATCACTGAAGGGCATTTGGTGCTAGAAGGGGGGTACTTGTGTCTGCTCCTTGCAAAACCAGCATGAGAACAGAAAATAAGGCAAGTTGTGATGAAGACAAATAGGGACAAGAAAAATGTTTTGCACTTCAGGAGGTAAAGACAGCTTGAAAAATTATGCCTATGGGGGAGGAAGAAGGAGGGAAGAGACATCTGTGCTTGTGTACTCATTCATGTTTCTACTAGCCTTTATTATATTTAGACTATGCTAGATGATACTAGAAGTACTTTGCATCTAATGATGATCTGGGGAGCAGGAGTGCTCTGTGGCAGCCTTTAAAGTTCCTCCTGGCCAGGTTTCCTTACACGTATTTGACACTACTGATGCACGTTACGCTGCACTGTCATTTGATGGAGGTGTAAGCTCGGATCTTTTTTGTTCAGTTGTTTTGAATAATGTTTTCTTTTGCTAGCAGGCTGTAATCAGACAGGAGCAGATGGAAATCAAATGCCATTAAACACTGCAAGACCTCCGCCCTTTCTGAGCTGACTCAGCTGAAGGCTGAGTCCTTTATTTCTTTAACAGCTGAATGGGAGATAAAGAAACAGAATGCCCCTTGTATTTCTAGAGTCACTGGAATGAAGAAGAATCCATTCTGAGATGAAAGAATTAATCTTAGAGCTGGTGCTTGGAAAACGGTGGTGTCTGTGTTTGGTATTTGGAGAAATACTAAGCTGGGACATTGCTATAGCCTCCTTGAGTGCCTTTATTCCTTAGACAGAGGCAGAAAACCAGAACCAGCTTATTGCTTCTCAGAAAGTCTATCAAGGACATCAGGCATACAATGTAATTTCTGTAAACTGCTTTAATCTGATCTCATTTTCTATAATAGTGATGTTTAACGATCACTTGTCTTAACCCCCTTTCCTTCTTCCCTGTCTGAAGGGAAAATTCTTTGCATGAAAGGAGAGGAAGGAAACAAAGCCAACAGTCACAGCAGCTTGCAGCCAGGCCAGCTTTGTGCTGTTAGGCAGGAATTAGCCAAGTGCGTCTCCCCTGACATGGATGTGTCTCTCCTTTTGCTATATCCTGATGAATTCTGCAGGGTTTTACCCACAAAGAACTCTCTCTGGTGTTTACAATAGGAGTTAATTTGTCTGAGGATTGATCAGAAGCCTTAAATGCCCAGCTCCCAGCCTTGACAGTAGAAGGGATGACACTAACACCCCCTTGGTGTCTGACATTTTTGGACCCATCCCCAAGTAAAGTATTACCATGAAAAACAGAACTATGCCTTGCATACTTTATGACATCCTGTTCTACCATTGCAGAGGAGTTTTCACTTGGGCTTTATTCAATGCTGTCTCAGAGTCGAGTTGTATTCACTGTCTAACGTGTGCTTCCCAGCTCTGTGCATACAGTGATGTGTGCTCTGAGAAGCTGCCTGTCCTGGTGCTGAAGTGATACAGGACGGTCCACGTGGGGCTGCAATTTCTCATGCAACATCAGCAGGATGGATGTGCCTTGGCCTTGTTAGAGGCAGTTTTAAACCAGATGCCTCAGGGGGTGGATTGCTGGGCTGTTGAGATCTGTCCCCCCCTCTTACCAACTTATCTCTTATCAACTCTCAGTTTCCCTCTCTTATCTCTCACATGTTCACTCTCTGTTGGCTCTCCCACTTCCTCGTAACTTATTCCTTGAAAAGGGAGGATGAGAACGGAAATAACCCCGTTAGGCTGGTCTCTGCCCATTTGCATTTCCTCAGCGCATATGGTAATGGATAAGCTAGACTCCTCCTGGGTTTAAGCACCATGTACAAACCTTCCATTACAGCAAACCTTATGCTGACTGCTGCATCAGCAAGGATTAAACTTGCTCAGAGAAGATTCTCATCAAGAAATCAGATTTTCTAGGGTCTGGAAGAGTCAATATGTTGGATCAGATTCACCTGCTGGCTGCCGTGACAGTCCTGGGAGTCCTGGAGCAAGGTAGGAACCTTCAGATGCCTAAATACTTCTCAAGTCAGTCTGCTGTACCTCCACTGATTTCCTTTCACTTGCAGGGGTAAGTCCTGCTGTTGCACTGGCACTTCCCTGGTTTTCAGACAGTGGAGCGATATCTTGTGTGGGTTTTGAAAAGTATATAACAAACCAAGTGCCTGTGAAGCCCTTGCTCTGAACTGACCTTGGCAGATCTTCTCCTCTGCAAACACGCAGAATTTCTCTCTTTGAAAAATGGGTTAATAGCAGCTCCTGAGGTTTTTCAACACCCAGAGAGCACTGCAGTGTGGAAAGGCAGAAGAACAGGTCATGGTGGGTCATACAGAACACCTCACAGCCGTGGTCCACACTGCATGACAATTTAGTTCCGTGTCTGGGTGGTTTATCTGTGGCATCAGTCCCCTCCTTCCTCAGCTATCAGGACTTGGAAGGGGAAAACATTAAAGACTGGAAAAAACTTAAAATTGGCAGTAACAAAGTATATCTGAACTGTGTAACCATTTCTACAGGTAATAGATGATCTGTTAATTACACAAGAGAGAAAACAGATATCCAGTGGTGGTATACTCCTTGCTTCCCTGTTGTACTGGACCATCCTGTTCCTTGTCTGAAACACATCTGTGATTTTCATCCAGCTTTCTCTGCTATGCAGGGGTGCAGGGGGGTTAGGAGGAGACCATGGATCTTTTGCCCCTACCTATGTTATTCTCCCTGCCCCACCCTGCCCAGCCAGAGGACTGACCCCTGCTACTTTTCTCTCTTTTGCTGCAGCCTACTTCTTCCTCCAGGTGATCTATGCTAGGAGAGCGTTTGGCATTTCTCCTCCAAAGATCTCAGGCCCACCTGAATTTGAGAGGATCTTTCGAGCACAGTAAGAAACTCCTCTTACAAGATGCTTGCCAGATCTCGCATCTAATGGCACTGCCTTTCCCCTGCTTCGCTGTTCATTACTCAGGACTGTAATTCATAAGTTACCTCCCTTGGGGTTAAGTTAATGGACTTAAGAGTTAGTATTGGGACTCTCCTGATATGAGAGCTAAACATAGCAGCGACTGCTGATAGAAATCACAGAGTAGTCTACTGCAGAGTGAAGGGCTGCTAAAGACAGAATTGTTGGTGCCTGAGACTTAGGCTGGTTACAACCAAGCAGCGTCAAAGCCTCAGGAAGCTTCAGCCCTGCCGTGAGCCTTACTCACTGGCAATGTCAAGCTCCCAGAGAGATCTCAGCTGGGGCTGGGACTGGGATAGACATGATCCAGCACCTCTGCTGTGACTTCTGTGCTAGGGCTGCGGTAGGAAGGGAAGCAGAGAGAGAGGAAGCTTCCACTTCTGCTGAATCTGAGCACTGAAAAAAAAGCAACCAGGCAACAGGAGCAGGATGCCCTCAGCCATCCCCTTCTCTGCCCCTTTGCCAGCCTTGACTCAACCTCATTCAGCATCTCCTGTCCATACTACTTTGTCGTTGGGGGGATGAGGCATGGCCTACAGTGAACTGCTCTCTCCTGCATAAAGCCAAGCTGCTCTGGCTTTATATGCTTAAGATGCACTTCACTCTCAACATGTCTGTAGCCTGCTGGAGAAGACCTTCCTTGTGGCTTTGGGGCTGCAGCACTTGGGAAGGAGCAGCAGGGGTGGTTCATAGAGCCTTTCTGTGCACAAACTGACCTGGGTATCTTTGACATAATTTCTTGTGCCCTGGAGACCCAGTTTCTTCCACTGTTTAATTCTTGTGAATGAAGGTGGAATGGGAGCTGTGTGGAAAGATGGCGACATCAGCTCTAAAAAGCAAGAGCCTCCAGCATCTTGAAACTGCTGGGGGAAGAAAAGCCAGAAGATCTTCCTCCTTTCCCTTGTTCATCACCTTCCTCTTTCCTGCCAGGGTGAACTCCTCTGAGTATTTTCCCATTTTCCTGGCACTTCTGTGGCAGGCTGGACTCTTCTTCCATCAAGGTGAGAATAGCCCCTTACCTGGTTTGTCACTGGTTCGGTTCCCCTGAGCACGGCCCCAGTCCTCAGGTCCTGCTCACCTTCCAAACAATGAATCAGGCAGTAATTCTGTCCCTGATGGGGTGGTGGAGCCAGAGGAAACAAAGCCTCTATTCCTTCACTTTAGGCTACTTGGTTGGATCAAAGCAGCTCTAAAAAGCCTTTGGAGATGGTCACTGTGAATTCTCTCAACTGCAGGTCTGGCTGCAGCCTTGGGTCTGGTCTATCTCTATGCCCGCTACCGCTACTTTGTGGGATACAAGGCATCATCCTCAGAAAGGTGAGCACCTCTGCCAGCCCGGAGTATGTGGCAACTGCTGGGGTTTGCATCTGGGAACATAGTGTGCTTCAGAGAAGCTCCAGACTCCTTCTGGCTGCTCTGGTGTCCCTGCATGACTCAGCCTTGCTGAGCTCTCCCTGGGTCATAATGTGCACGTGGGCACAGGGCTGGGGCCATAGACACAGACACTGGGCAAAGCCGGAGCTGCCCAGAGCCCTTGTGGGTATGTGTGTGCTCCTTCAGGGTGGGAGCAGGGCACGGGACCCCATGCACCCCATTCCTGAGTGAGAGCAGCAATGCTTGGCCTCAGCAGGCTCCCTCTCTCCTACCAGGCTTGCGCCAATATACTTTGGCACCGGAGTTCTTTGGATTCTCGTTGCAGCATCAGTCCTGGGCATCCTGCATTTTTTCCTCTCTCACTACATGGGGCTGAATGTCCTCCACCTTCTCAAAGCATGACTCACAGCTCCGTTCTGCATCAGTATCCTCGCCTTTGAGTCCTGCTCCCTCCTGCCCACAGTTACAGACTGCCTGTAGCGAACACAGTCCCCAGTGACAAATCCACCTTCACCCGAGTTCTTAACATCTCCCTCATCGTTGCCAAGCACTGGCATGAACTGCTGGGCTCTTCAGGAGGTATTTTTCCCTGTGGCACTCTAGGTGTCAAGTGCTCCATATCTGGCAGCTCCATCATGCGTGATGCAGAAACAACAGTGCTCCAAAACAGGGGGAACTGTAGGAGAACCGAACACGTAAAAGCAAACTCATCTCAGCCTGAGCTTCCCAGTGAGTTACCCCATGGAATTGCCATGTGTTCCCCTTCTTCCACAGGCTCTGCCTCCAGCCCAGGCACCAAATGTGGGTTCATTCCAGTTTACCAAGTCCCACACTTAAGAAATGCATTTGTTTGAAACCGGGTGTGGGTTGAGGAATAACAAAAGAGGTGAGGGATAAACAGGAGCAGCCACCAACATGCTGTGCAAAAGTCTGTTAGTGCCCTCATAATGGTTATTAGCCACTGCCCATGGGTGATGCTGTAAATCAGAGTGCACAAAATCCTAACCACTATTCATATGCCACTTTGAATACTGCCGAGCAAAAACTGTGCTGGGTTTCTCCTGGTGGGTCTGCCATTAACAGAGGAGAAAAACCGTGGATGTTTAAATGCAAGGCAGCTGCCTCAGTTTCCCTGCTGTGCAGTGCAACACAGCCTGCAACCCTACATCCTGCAGGAGGAGAGTTGTGAGTAGAGAGAAGCTGATTTCAGAAGATCTGAGGTCTGAGACTGGCGTCTTTGCTGCTCAGCACTAAACAGTGGTCCCCACTGGGTGTTTTTCCCAGGGCTCAGGTCCCCTTCTGGGCTTCCTGAGGCAGGAAGGGATGGATTTTCATGTAGCCCTGCATTCCTAACACCGATGCTTTTGGCCGTCAATCTACTCATGTCAGCAGCACAGATCAGAGAACGCCAGCAGTGCCTTGTGCCGTCATCACGGGGGGGCCCACACCAAACCCAGAGAGCAAAAATAACAGCATTAACACGCTGCCAGCCTAACTACTTTTCAAAGCCCACCGTCCTCCCTTCCCAGCAGTGAGCATATCTAGACTATAAGAACAAAAGGCATGTTTCTCTTGGAAGAAGTGATTAATTTTTTACACTGCTTCATTTCCTTCCCTGCATTTTAAATTGCCTTAGCCAGCAAAGCCCCCCATCCATTTCCCTTTCAGCCTCTCCTGCCTTGGAGCTGTGCTGCTGCGTTGAAGTTGGCAAACACTGCAGGGAAAGGCTTTAATCCGTACAAAAATAACTGTAAACCAGTTGTCTCTGCAAAGTTTTCAGTGCAGCAGGGCCCCATCCTCACAGGAGCCCCGGGGGTCACCACAAGATCAACAAAGATGAATAACTTTTTTTCTAGCATCTTTGATAATACACTTAGGAAAAGGCTGAACGTTGTTTAATCCCCGCTGTGCTTTAGCAAGGCCAGGGAAGGACAGACATGCCACCTGCCCCCAGTGAAATCTTTCTTAGCCTTTACATTAACACATCCCACCATCTCCTGAAGTCAGTTCTCAGTCCTCACCTTTTTACCAGCATAACCAGTCACCTCCCAGAGGGTCAGTACAGGAGGACCAGCCCCAGCTGACGGTGCAGATCCTGACTCCGTTTCAAACCTGTGATGTCTCGGGTTAATCCAAGCGGGTGCTCGAGAGCTCTGCAGACACAACCTCCATCTTCCACTCTGCAACCTGTAGTGTCGGCCTGGAGTCTCTTCCCACCTCGGCCCAGCTTCTGTGTGTGACAGGGCTGCAGAATGACTCAGAGGAGGGAAGTTAATGATTCAGCAGAAGGCTGTAGCAAGCTGGCTTCTCCCCCTGGATGCACAGAGGACCATTAAAAATCCTGTCGCGGCACAGCCAAGCTCTGGCCTTGACTGTCACTGATTTTGCTACAGAAAAACCGCCCCGCACATCATCCCCTTCAGACAATTGTCAGAGGGGTCGTTTCAGGTGCCTCTAGCAGAAGGAAAGCTTCTCCTCTCCACCCAGGGATGCTGTCATTACTCTCCTACTTCATAACTGTAATCCAAGGAAATCACCTTGCCCAGGGCCATGGCTCAGCAACGCAGGCGGGATTTACCCAGTGCAAAATGCCGCCACACAGCACATTGCTCCGAACCCTCTGTGCCCACTCACAACCCCTGCGGTGATGCTGAGGGGCCGGTTTGGTCTGGCAGGGGGTGTGCGGGGGGACATGGGGTCTGCCCCTGCACCTCAGTGAGACCCCACCTGGAGCACTACGTCCAGCTCTGGAGTCCTCAGGACAGGAAAGACACGGACCTGCTGGAGAGGGCCCACAGAAGGGCCTATAAAATGCTCCGGGGGCTGGAGTACTTCTATGAGGAATGGCTGGGCGCTGGGGTTGTTCAGCCTGGAGAAGACTCAGGGGAGACCTTCTTGTGTGTGGCCTTTCAGTACTTAAAAGGGGCCTGTGAGAAAGATGGAAAAAGACTTTCTAGCAGGGTCTGTTGCAACAGGATGAGGGCTGATGGCTTTAAGCCAAAAGAAGGGAGATTCAGGCTGCACTTTATAATTCTTTATAGTAAGGGTGGTAAAACATTGGCACAGGCTGCCCAGAGCGGTGGCAGATGTCCCATCCCTGGAGACATCCAAGGCCAGGCTGGAGCCGGTACTGAACGACCTGGTGTAGTTGAAGATGTGCTGCTCATTGCAGGGGTTTGGACTGGATGAGCTTTGAAGGTCACTTCCAACCCAAACCATTCTATGATTGTATGATTATGATCTGCTCCAGTGAGCTAAATCGGCTGAAGGGGGAACCGGCCGAGGGAGAACCGTCAGGGGGGGAACCGCACGAGGGGGAGCCGGCTGAGGTGAAGCCGGTTGAGGGGGAGCCAGCTGAGGGGGAACCGGCTGAGAGGGAACCGGCTATGGGGGAACCGGCTGAGAGGGAACCGGCTGAGGGGGAACCGGCTGAGAGGGAACCCGATGAGGGGGCCACGCTGCGCTGGCGGCGGGGCTGAGGCCCGGCTGCCGCACCCGCACCTTGGGGCGGCACACACACCGCCCCGTGCCCCAGGCTCCCCCAGGCCGTCCCGCGGCCCCGGCAGGAAGCGCTCCCCTCCCCGCCCCGGGCTCCGGCCGCCGCCGCTCGGGAGGGGGCGCTGGTGCGACGCGGCCGCAGGGCGCGGGGTGTCTGAGGAGGCCGCAGCCCCGCGCCGGGTCCGCGGCCACTGCCGCCAGTGGCTGCGCCCCGAGAGGTGTCCGGGGCGTCCCTGGGTGAACCCCGAGCCAGGCCCGGCGCATCGCTCACACAGTGCACGGCCACGGCGGCACTCGGGCACAAACCTGCTTCAGGTTCTATCTGTGCTGGGCCGGGCCCTGGTGTCAAGGTTATTGCGGAGGGGGAGCCTTGGAGCCTCACAGGAATCTCCCGGAGACGGCTTAAAACAGACATTAAGACCTAACATGCAGGAGCTTTATGGATTCCCGAGCTCCTTCCTGCTTCCTCCCCTTACAGCTGCCAGATCAGTGTCAGGAAAAGGGAGGAAAAGGTTTGGTGTCTGATGCTTGGAAGCAAATCCAGTGCGGTGCTGCGGCAGCCTCCCAGGCGGAGCAGCCAGCCGGGCGGGAGGCCAGCGGGGCGCAAGGGAAGCCTGCAGAACCAGCGAGAACGTTTTTATCAGGAGAAAGGCAGATGTTTGGCTTGTAAACAAGCTGCAGCGCTATGGGGCTTGTTCCCACGCCGCAGAGTGAGTGACAGTGCGAATGCAGGGCTCTCTTTTCCCTGACGGAGCAGCTGCCATCTGCCAGCACACACGTGTTCCCGTTTCTGTCTTCGCAGGACCCTTCCCAGGTTCCCTTTTGTACCGCAGCACAGAAATTTGTGGCTTATTTTTGTCTTGAACACTTCAAGGGCGCTCACATGTACTTTCCTACCTATCATGTGATGGCCTGTGCAGGTACACACAGAGACAGGGCTGGTGCACAGACAACAGTGCCTTGGGATGGGGAAAACCGCACATGAGCCCAGGGAAGAGCACACTGGTCCCTCCAGAGCACGGCTTGGTGGGATGGATGGAGCACATCCTTGAATTTCCTTGAGAAGCAGCAACACTTTCCTTGTAGGTGTGTTTGGGAGGGAAGCTCCTGCGGGGCTGGGAGAGGAGGGTGCAGCTGGTGGCTCTGGCTTTGTAGCACTGGCATGTCACCCAGGTTTCCATAGCACCAGCATCCATAACGCAGGGCCAAGGGGAAAGAAAGAAGTAGGTCAGACAGGGCTAACAATACCCAGACGTGTCTATCTACAGCTCAGCCTGATCCAGGAAAGAGAGTGAAACCGAGGAGAAAGGGAGAGGGAAGGGAGGAAGAAAAAAGAGGAAAGCACAAAGTGTCCATAGTTCAGCAATGCATTTCTTTGCCTCAGAAAAATAATGACTTTTTAAAGCCACCTTTGTGTATCAGTACTGAGAGGCCAGCACCCACCTCCTGCCCATCTGACAACGGGCTACAAGGGAATTCAGATGCTAATTTGAAGCCAGACTTCTCAATGGGTCTTTATTTCTGCAGCAGCTCCAGGATCAGAGCTCTAGGGAGCCAGCGGCTGGCGCTGTGAGAATGCTAAAGACCGGTACTGTGGGACACTTTCCTCTCACCATTCCTCATCCTGATTTTGTTACCCCTTGTCTTAATTTTACTTGTTTACATTCAGATGACTTTAAGGGCAAGGAAAAAGAAAGGTAGGCTGGAGTTGTGTAACAGAAATAACCATGCTAGTGACCCATTTTATGTGCTGAGTCTGCAGAGGCCTGGCTGTCAACATCACAGCATTTTAGTGCTTGTCTGCTTGCAGTGTGGTCATTTTGATCTATTATATCCATCAATGCCAATGCTGAGAAGGGCATTATGGGCAGGAAGATCCAAAACCCTCTTGATCTGAGTAAACATACAGACACTCAGATCTGCGGGGTATGCAACGGAGCAGGAGCAGAAAGAGGAGTGCTTTGTTCAGGGGAATTGAGGGTGTGGGTGGAAGAGCACAGCCCTCACTGAAAAGACTGCAGTGGGCTGAGGTGAAGAGTGTGACTGTGGCTGACCTGTATCATACCTGTGGTTCGAGAGCACTTTTGTTTGGCTTGAATGCCACAGAGATCTCTGTTGCAGCAGAGATGAAGCCATGGATGGACTACAGTGTGCTTCAGACAGGCCTGTGAGCTCAGGCCCCTTGCCCTTTACATTACCACAGGCCATGGCCCTATGCGGTAAAAGTCATTCTTGGGTTAGGCAGTGGTGTAAAATCCAAACAAAACCAAAGCTATCTGCCACTTTGTATGTGGGGTCAAGACAGGGAGGCCAGGAAAATCCACAATTTGCCTTATCTTCATCAGTTTTACACCTCCCAGCAATTATCTCTTGTGAGAGAGCACTAAGAATTTACCTTTTTCCTGGTAAGAGCAGAGACACGGTGTGTAATACAAGGTGGACAGGGCTTAACGTGCTCTTTCATGAGGGCACTCTCTCCAACGGAAACCTTGCATATTTTCTGTGGTAGCTTAGGAAAGAGCTTGCCCAGCTTCAGCCCTCACTGATGCTGTGCCTGGCTGTGCTCAGGGATTTCCAGAGTCTAAGAGCTATAGGCAAAATAGGTAGGAAGAGCAAAAGTAGGGTCAGCAGTTGAGGACTCAGAACACTCAAAGAAGTTCTCTGTGCCTAAGCATATGCATCAGCTTTGACATTGTACAACTTGACAAGCGAAAGCTGGGTGACCCCAAACAGCTACGACAATGTTACCTGCAAGGGGTGGAAGCCAGGGATCATCATGTCAGCAAGGACAAAAACAGTGAGTTGCTGTGGTCACTGCTCCTGGCTAAAATAGACACCATCTCACAAACACACATGGCTTAGAATAGCAAGAGCTCAGGCACTGTGTTACCTGCTTTGCTGCAGATACCACAGCAGCTCTCCCAGTCTGGACTCAGTCACCCCACTGTGAAGTATTCATAGCTTTACAGCCCATTCTCCTTCTGGGAGGGCATAAGGAAATGCCAACAAGGCTTATTGCAAGGGATGCAAATGGACACTTGGCCACCTCTCTCCTGGTGGGTACAGGGCTGAACTGCCAAAGAGCTGTAAACCTTCTGTCTGAGTGAAGAAACCTTCTCCAAGAGCAGCCTGATAAGCTCAGTACAGCACTGCACAGCCAGATGGCTTCCAAATCAGAGCTGACTCATGCCCACCTAGCTCAGAGTCAGCCAAAACATGCAGATACCTAAAATGAGCTGGTAGAAGACTTTTCTACAAACACAACTGCATTCACAGCAAGGTAGCTAGCTCTGCTGGTAAAAAGCAAAGGCATTCTGCCAACTGCCTTAATGATAATGTTGCAGAACCAGAACAGTAACAGGCCTGTGTTACCTTAATGAACAGAAAAGCACCAGACAGAAATCCCAACGGAGCCCTGCGACCACCAAGGGAGCTGAACAGAGGCAATCTTCCATTATTACAGTGACAAAGGATGGTGAGCATCGGCTGTGGATAAGCAGGTAGTATAAGAGAAGGGTGATAGATTCAAATAGTACAACAGTGGTCTCAGAGAGAAGGAGGGACTTGGGTATCTGCTTTTTCACTAGAGCAGTGTCCATCAGCCTTTCCAATTGGTTTTCACACTGGCTTGGTTCTTAATGAACTACAGCTTAGGAAATGTGGGAAATACAAGCTCTGCCTAGTCATTGCTGCAATAATGAATAAAGAGACAAAAAAGTGAAACTGAAGAAATAAAGGTGAAGTGTAACCAAAAAGCCTCTTAAATTACACAAAGCAAAAGTAGGAGGGAGGGTGCATTATCAAAGCTGGGAATTTGCAGCATAGGAGATGACGAAGGTGGCCCTGTTATCTAATATGGTAGAACACTCATTATGCATATTTAATAGCATTGTTTAGCTTGTATTTGTCGCAGTATCACACCTAGAGGCTGTTTCTAGAGCCATGGGTAGTGACAGAGAGGTTATGATTGAATTCAAGGGCTTTTGACTGGCAGTCACATGTACAGAGAAACTTAGAAACCATTGGTAGTGTAAGACTTCCCCGCATTCCCTGTTTTCAGACCTCAGATGATAAAGCAAGTCAGCTGCTAGCAGTATTTGTTGAGTTAATCAGGTTTGCAGATTACCTGCAAGATCCTGAATTATGCTTATATGCAAATGTGAGGAACATGTAACATGCAGCTGAGAGATGAAGGATGAAGCTTATGACAGAGGCAGAGGAACAAATAGATAACATCTAGTTAGGAAAGAGAGAAAGGGAAGGTACAGATAGCGATAGGGTCAGGGTGATGGACAATGAGTTGTGTCATCTTTTCAGAGCAGGTATTTAAACTCTGGTCACTGTTCTCTTCTCCCTGAAATGGCAAATTCTGACCCATAAGAGAATTTTTAGTAATTATTTTTTTTTTGCATTGTAATAATATCTCAAAAACCTACTCAGAAATCAGCATCTGTGTAATTTCCAGAGACAGGAAGTGTCTTCATACAATTAGATGCCTGTAAAACCCTTAAACCAGAGCTGTAAATACTCTCCATGATTTTCTTGCTCCCCCAAAAAAGGAACTTAAGCAAAGAAACAAATAGAGATTTATGACTGATGCCAAACAGTCCTGAGCAGGGAGGGGAGCAGGCTTCAAGGAAGAGCGTTACTTCAGTCCAGCTTAATACTTATACAGGCTTTTCTGCATTCAGCTGTGACAGTTATTTTTCTCCTTCCTAGAGGCTGGTGCAGTGCTATGTTTTGGCTTTAGTCTGAGAACAATGGTGATAACACCAATGGCTTAGTTGTTGCTAGGTAACATTTACTCTGATAGAGGACTTTTCAGTCTCAGGCTCTGCCAGTGAGGAGGGGCACAAGAAGCAGGGAGGAAGCAAAGACAAGACACCTGACCCAAACATAGTTTTATATTCTCTCCCCTCGTTATTTTCCTTATCATTATTAGTAGTCATTTTGTATTATACTTTCGTTATTGGATTGTTCTTACCTCAACCCATGGGGTTTACATTCTTTTCATTCTCCTCCCCATCCTGCCTGGAGATGAGTGATTGACTGAGTAGTGCTGAGTTACCAGCTGGGCTTAAACCACGACACATCTGCACTCAGCGTTACGTCTTTCTCTGCAGGTTGGACTGGTGCTCATCCTTGTCCTGGTGCAGGTCTCTGCCCACAGCCCGTCACCATTAAGTCTGAGGGAACTGGGGATGTTGCACAGGGCCTGTGCGACCGTGGCAGATAATTTCTCCAGCAGATTTCTACCCAGGAGGGCACCTCTCTGTACATTTTTTACCAGATGGACCACACAGAACCCAGCAGGCTGAGCTCATCTTAGGTTACAGCCCTCCCCAGTGCTGAACAAGGTGAAATTTGTCTTCTGGGAATGCAGGTGGGAACATGAGAGCAGCTTCTGTCCCCAGCAGCCTCAGTGGCAGGTGTTCTCCCCTTCACAGGAACAGGCCAGTGAAATTCTGAAGTACAACAAAGCCCTTTCAGTGAAAAAAAGTACCTGAAGCTGCAGTGTGAGTTGCTGACAGACGTGCTGACAGACACACCACAGCTCAGCTGTGTCTGCTGGAGAGGAAGGTAAATGTGTCAGGCTGGCACCATAAAACAAAAAAGCCAGGTAAATTAAAGAAACCTGAGTCCTTGAAGAAAACATGGAAGCAAGACCTGGAAGTTTACATGTGTAAATGACACAGTAATTTCCTTGCTCAAGAAGCCTAATAAAATCCTGCATTAGATGTTTGCAGCAACATTTTTATTCCCTATCTCACACTTTGCAAGTGTTCACATACCACACGGGACTGCCTTTACTTGCAAAACCACTAACCAGAGACGGCCTCTCAGGAGAAGGGCTGCTGCTGTTAACAGTAACTCCACTTGAATTGCTAATTATTTTCATCTTCCAAGCACTGCCTGTACGTTGGCTAATTATAAGTCTTCAGGTAACTATTTCTGTCTTTGCTTGCTTCTGTTCACAGTCACATTCTTCCCGGAGAGGTGGCTGTACCCAACATCCTGTTGCTGTGCTGAGCTTCAGAGCAGGCAGGTATTTTGCCTACACTTAGTAGCAATTACGTATTTGCAAAGAAGTCATATGATCTTTCCTCTAACACTGGAAGAATATGCCTGCAGCCGAACTTCATGCCAGTGTAAGCACAGGATGATTTTCATTTCCTAAGAGGCCTCTAAAAAGAAGACGTGTCAGAATGCTGTTTGACCACAACAAACATATGGCTGAGAAAGTATTGGGCAAAACAAGCTTTATTTAGATAAGAAAAATAAGAACATTAGATAGCAAGAAACCAGCCAGTACAGCCCACTTCAAAGGCAGGAATCACGTGGATCTTGGTGCGTAAACAACAGAGAACCCATTTTCCGTCATTATTCAAATGCAGTAATGGGGACTAAAAAGACCAATCGAACTAATAAAACGACACAGAGTAGAAGTACCTCGGTTTGTATGATATTAATAGACATTAGAAGAAAACAAAAATTAACTCACTGTTGGAAATGCAAAGGCTTCAAAAGGGATTAGCAAACGGATTTGCTTTACACAAGCCACCCAGAAACAAAGCTGTGAACAGACGCCACAACTCCACAGTCCGAAGGTCACCACTTATCTGTTCCATCGCTCTGCCTCCCTTACAATTTTTATCTAAAGCTGTTTTAGCTAATGATTCTTTGTGGCAACATGCTGCAGAGGGGACGGGTCTGGTTAGGCTCAGGGTGAGCGGACTGCAGGGTGCAGCGGCCATTCGAACCACCCTGCCCGGTGATTCTCAAACGGAGATCCGACAAATAAACCTGCCCGAGCCCACAGACGGCCGCTTTGGGGGAGGGTTTAGCCGGTTTTCGCCCGCTGCCGTTCACCCCTCACTGTCAGCACCGCGGGGCACTCCGAGGCAGCCCCTCGCAAGGGCCTCCCGCAGGCCGCGCTCCTTCCCCGGCCGCCGCCGGGGCTGGCAGTGACACTACCCCCCAGCGGCACCGGTTAGGCCAGGCTGAGCCTGCCGGCAAGGGTCCGAGCCCCAC
>JANRGW010029051.1:0-30543 GCA_024733675.1 Psilopsiagon aymara
GGGGGGGGGGGGGGTGGAAGGTTTTTCTCTCTAATTACCGAAAACCTGCAAACCAGATACATGTGTCATTTGCCAGAGGTTACGTTTGTAAGAGGCTAAAGAGCTACAACACCATGAAAGTATTCCAGCCACAGTTTTTAGGAGTCAAAGAGCAGCTAGAAATCTTCTGCAAGTACTATTTGGGTTTGTGGGGTTTTGGTGGTTTGTGGGGTTTGTTTTGGTTTTTTCCTTCTCCAGGTCTTTTTCTTGCCTTGTGTTTTATTTCCCGAATCTTTAATTCAGTGTGATAACTCCGGCAAAAGCACTGTGTTGGCCAAGAATATTTTAACAGTAAACACAAAAGAAAATAAAATTATGTATTTAAACCTCGAGAACAGTCCAAGGTTTTTAACTTGTCCATTTTCTCCCTGCATTTCATTACTGCCGCCTGCATAACTCTGTGGATAATTCTTAAGGGATATTTAATTTTCGGTTTGATTCCTGAATCAGGAAGAGCTTTTATTACACAGGGGCACCTATTACCTAGGCAGGTGTGACGGCTCTCTTATGGAGACTGACATATAAAATAATAGTGACATTTAGGATCTAAGAAACCACACGTCTTAACGTTAAAGTTGGCAGCGAGTGTAAAAATATTCTGTTCTGAAAAATTCTGGCAGTGGCAGCTGAACACACCATGTCTGGTGGATGCTCTACACTCTCGATACAGGCTCTCTGTGGATGGTATTCCACAACTACAGGAATAAATAAATAAAATCTCCAGCTTTTAAGTAAGGCGATTTAATTCAGACCTCTCCACCCAACGTAGCCGCCGTGGGCAATGTATACTCCAGCGTTTACTCGGATCCCTTTCTGCCACTATTCTATCTTGCCTTTCCCTTAAGGCACCAGCGAAACTTTCTGGTCCTCGCAGCCATGTTCCCCGGTTCCACGTTCTCAGCCCAACCTCCGCCCGTCCAAGAAACTTTTGAAAGTTCATCGGAAGGGAAACTCCGCACCTCGGCGGTTAATGTCACTGTTTTAACACTACCTCTCCCCGAGCTGCGCAGGCTTCTCTAAGGTACAGAGTGCCCTGCTGGCTGTTCCTTATGGTGCAGTGCAGCTTCTCAAAAGATCATCGGACAGAGAAATTTAGCTCTTCTTGAAACATTTAAACAACTGAGCAATTAGTTCTGAATGGGGTTGGGAGGAGGGAAGACTAGAGAGCTTAAAGGGGGGGTGGGGGGGTGGGGAGTGGGGTGCTGGGGAAATCTCTCAGAAGGAGATTTTCCCACATTGCAGCAGTTCCAAAGAGGTAAGCTATAAAAAATGTCAGTATGTTTTTCCCTATCAGGAGCAGACTTTTCTAAGCAGAACAGACGTACCAAAGAAAGATGATGAGTGGTCAGTTGACTCTCACTGCTCATTAGAAATTATTCTTATCTGTCAAAACTGTCAGCATTTGCTTTTGTGTAAAGGGAACCAAAATACTTCAGGTTTTAATCCTGTTACAGCTAAAAGCAGTGTGTGAGACCCTTTTGTCCTCAGAAGATCTGTATCCTGAACTTGTATTCACAAGAGAATGCAGAAGAAGAAATATCAAGTTCTAACACAAACTATCAAAACTATCTGTAGTTTAAAGGCTCATTCGGTTTAAACAAAAAGCAGGGAGAAACTGAGTATAAAACTATCAAAGGCACATTGTATCAATCAGCACAGCAGCTCTGTATTTAATGGGAATTCTTATCAGTGGAAGATTTAGCCTCTGATCTTTCAAGAGTGCGGGGTAGCAGCATGTCTGATGCATTGCTTCAATAAGAAACATGTATTGTGTGCATACGTCCCTCTTATTTTATTGCATGACCAAAATCAGAGTGACTCCCTTGAGGACAAATCAATGTCAGTAACTTAATCACTGGGTCTAGTTTGGCAAACAGCACCGCAGTTTTGAACGATCATAAGAATAGAAACAGGAGACTCAGGGCTGTATTATCCGGTCTCGTGACATTCTTCTGGGGCTTTCTTCTGGTTTGGTTTTTGTGTGGGTTTTTTATCCTGTTTGTTTGTTGGTGGTGGTTGTTTTTTTTTCCCTGCTGGTCTCAGAATTTATTTATTTGGCTTTATAAAATATCTTCAGAGACTCAATAAATTACAGGGCCCTGAAAGGTCAGGTCATGCTGATCAGTGCCTAATTGGCCAGACTCTTAATTGTAAAATGCAATGTATTTTTCTAATACACCGAACACTAGAATAAACACCCCCTTTGAGATTTACTTACTACTCTGTGTATAGTGACTGATTCTACTGATACGGGAATGGGATCTTGCAATGTACTTTAGCCTCAATCGTGAAGTTTCTGAAAGATCTAGCTAGAGTGAAAAACAAAGCAGAGTTGGATTATTCAGTGAGCTTTCTAAGGAACTGAAATGTTGATGTTGTTCATTAGTGATGATGAATAGGTAGCATGTAAGTGAAAGGTAAAAAAGGCAACAACTGTGCAATCTCAGGTGATTCCTGTGTGATTCAAGTCTTTATGTTGTTTCAATACCCCACATACAAGAAAAAGGATCTGTTATTCCTGAATCCTTTTCTCTTACCAAACCTGGGATTTACTGAACCCTACTGAGAAAAAAAATTAATAAAATAATTGTGTGTCTCCTGCCTAAAATCCTGGATTTTTTTTTTTTTGAGTTGACATAAACAAGCATCTCCTCCACAGTAGTAAATTGTTGTTAGACTGAAATTTACTTGATGATGTGGCATTATTCTACTCTGGCTACTTTTAAATCACTTTTAAATACTTTTAAATGTATTGTTGCTCCTTTCAATGCCATTGGCAATGCAGGTACAGAGGAAGGCACATACACAGGTCTGCTCAACTGAAAATGAACCGACAAAGCAAGCAGCATTGTTTCCCAAACAGAACACTGGATGCTTTTAGGAAGGGCTCTTCATCCCAAGCCTGTAAATTCAAGTATAAGAAGTACCATTCTCCTCAGTCAAAGGCACGAGGTAAGTATTTTGAATATTTTTGAATATATTGAATATATTTTTAAGAGCATGAATGTTTGCACTGTCTGTGATGTGCACCACATGGAACTGCAAAACACTTTTTTTCCCTTTCAGTATGTTCTGTGAGTAAAAACATGAACATCCTGCACATTTAGGGAACTGAACGCACAGTGACTTTCATGCATGTTCTTACATATGTTTACTTGACAATTAGGAGGGCATTTTAAAAGGAAGTAACTCAAAATAACCTTCCACTAGAAGTCTAAAAAGTTTTAAGATGCATCTTTACCATTTTCTGAAACAAGACTGTGTGTTTGCAACGTGAATTGAGTTTGGTGCTGGTCTGCTTTCTGCATTTCAGTGACCACCCCCCATTTAATTAGCAGTATTAATGGAAATGATGTTTATGCCACAACCACCTGCAAGCAGACACAATTCCTTGTGTTCATTCATAGCAGATGCAAACAGCTACTATTCCACAAGGCAGTAATGGCAAATGAAAAAAAAACAACCAAACAAACCAGCCAAACATGTATAAAGGAAATGGGAAAACACATTGGACTTTGAATGAAAATTTACAGAAAATTGTCAGAACATATAATTTAGTTCAGTGATACGTTGAAAAATTTAGCAAGTTCTAGCATGCAGGGGAATAAAAATCAAAGTAAAAGTTTCTTTTACCTCTTTTCAACAGGAGATTACCTACACCAGCAAAAAGAAACATCTTGTTCCACCTCAGACAAGCCACATTGCAGAAAGAAAAAAGAAGGAAAGGTTAACTCAGGAGTATTTGCCCATACTGAGAATCTACACCATGTTCAACAAAAGGACAAAATGGATAAAAAAGTAGGTCTTGTGCATTATTTCATATATTATTTTTTATTAAAAACAAAAAAAAGGATATTGGTAATTAAAACCTGAATCAGGTTCAGCTGCTTTAAAGCTCAAGCTGAGAATACCTCATATCACAGATTCTTTAAAAAAAATCTTAATGGTATTTTGGGGTTTAAAATCTACTAAAAACTTACTAATGTTAGAATTAGCTTTTAAAAGAACCATTAAACTTGCATCAATTGAATAGCATATTTCTTGTGCTTGCTGTCAGAAATTTGGTTAGCACTGATGTTGGAGGTGCCAGCAGAAGTAGCATGGAATATCCTGAGGCAAAGATTGGAGAGACTTGGAACTGGAGAAGTGGGGAGGGCAGTAATGGAAGAATATGTGCCCAACTGAATGTCTTTAGGCCAGTGTGGAAGCCAGTGCTGCTGTGGTTTCAATACTTCCAACAGCTGCATTAGCTAGAGAGAGCCTGAAACACATCTGCTGCCCTGCAAGGCTGCTGCAGTGTGCAGTGTCAGCACAGCTCCTGGAGCATTCTGTGCTTGCCTTCGTTACACTCCTCCCTGGGCATTTACTGGCCCCACTTGAAGACGAGAGTTCATGAGCCACACTGCTATTACACATCATGAGCACTGGCTCCTCATGTAGCATAAGCAGTATCATTTTAAGAACCTAATCTGTAGTTTTATTTCCTACCTGTATCTCACCACCTCCGACACTGTAATATTTCTGACAGATTCATCACAAACCTTTCCCTCTACGTTGCACAAACATCATTGTAATACGCATATTAAAATACCTTAATGAAAAGAACGTCATCCTGGAGAGTACATGAGGGGTGAAAGCCCTGACCTCTATCAGCCCTAAATTATGATGATCTATGATAAGCCCTAAATTAGCATGATCTGTCACCTACCCATGAAAAAAGAAAAACTATATCCTTTACTACACTCCCACACACACTGGGAGAGAAGAGGTTCCAGTGACACAGTCAGCTTAGTTATTGTGGCACGTTCATGAAGGATGGAACTGTTTTGGTCTGAAAATTTAAAACCTATTTTCTCTCTCCTCCTCCCCTCCCACCCCCCAGTTTCTACAGGATATTTCTGGGCAAATCAGGGAACACACAAGAACAAGCCTCTCTTTTCAGAACATTACAGCTCCTCTGGAAATATCTGTGACAGCTCATTCCTTTTCATCCACAGTTACTACAGCCATGCAGCAGGTCAGCAGTGACGTGGAAATCTGCTGTGTAGTGACACAACCACTTGCACTTCAGCGACCAGTCCCAGGGGACTCACAGCCAAACGTTCAGGGTGAACCAGTGACACCTTCTTTTTGGTCTTGCACTTCTGATTTTCCAAATACAGCCGCAGGTGACAGCAAAACCTCAGAGACTACTGGTCCTCTTTCCTTACACCTAGAAGCCAGCCAGGAAAACATACTACGTGGAGAGTCAGAGAGTCAAAGATCTGGTACTTTAGACCCAGTGATGCAGGCCTCAGGAAGGAAGAAGCCTCCAGTTGAAGAGAACACATGCTCATCTCCAAAAGAAAATTCAACTCCCAGCTCCAAGCCTGGATGTTCAAGTTTCTTCAGACCAAAAGTGGAGCCCCTTCCTGAGGCAGTCTCAAGGGCTGAATTACCCAGTACAGAACATTCAGAGCACGCAAGCTTTTCTCAAAGAATCCTTGACCTTCCCAGGAGGGCAGGCAAGAACAGAACCCACCTGCAGCCAGACAGCGATGGAAGGCCACACGACACTGCTGCTACTGCTTTTGAAAGGTCCCCAGTTACTCTCAGGTCCCCTGAGTTCAAGACTTACACTGGAACACCTTCCAAGACATACAAAAAGAGAGGTTTAGAGATGATGAGGAAGCAAATCAAAATTGAGTTTGATGACACTAGCAGCGATGACGAGGATAGGCTTGTTATAGAGATATAGCAGATAGACCCCTAACAAGATGATGTTAGCAGGATGTTAGCCCATTACAGAAGGAAATACCACGGATGTTTAATCTGTATTTCTGAAGCACCTTAAAATCGGAAAAGCCATTCCCCTGCATAGGCTTCTCTCTTCTGAAGAGTCCTTTCTTTCAAGGACTCAAACCTTTTAAAAAGGTTTATTTGAAGCAAAAAGGGAACTGGCATCACACATTTAAATGCAAGTGGTAAACCTGTGTTTATGAGAGGTTTCCAACATTGTTACAGTCTTAGCAGTCTTACACAATCCCCACAGGTGCTCACTGCCAGAGGCTGTGTTTCTGAGAGGCTGCAGTGATTTACTTACTACTAACAGTACAATAGCAGTGGCTTTCTCAGTACAGAAGCTAAGATCTCCCGGAAGGGATAGGTGTATCTTCTTGTATGGACTCCTCTTTCCTTGTAATTGCTGGTATCTGTACTGGGACTGACACACTGGCATTAGTGTTCCCTACAGATCCGTGACACTGGAAGATACTGGAAAAATGCCAATCCTTTTCCATGTTGCACAAATGTCAGTGCTTCTTTGTGACAAATGACACAAGCATGCTTGGCTTTGTGTTTTGTGCCTTTTATGCCAAGATCTACTCAAGTACTCTTGATTTCTAGTTGGAGAACATGGCTGTTAGCTACTGATAGTTCCTTGTGGTAACATTTATAACAAGGATGTTCTCATTATATTCATCACGTTGTGCTCCAACTGATATAACATGGAATGTTTAATTTCTATGTACTAATTGCAATGATGTTACTTTATTGAGAGTGAGGAAGCTATATGGCATAGCTCATTTTCTTTTTTAACAAAAAGTTTTGTGCAACCAACCCTAAAATTTACTGGTTTCTATGTGAATAAATAATTAGATATTTTAATTTGAACAAGTGTATTCACTTGCTTAATGAGACTGATAAACAGGAAAACCTTTCTACTTGTACAGTATAGTCAAATTCTATACTTAAACTTCTACTTTTCTTGCACAGTGACTCATACAAAGGGTTTAATGGATTAACCTAGGTGGGATGTTTGGAACTGTTTTTGCTTTAGTCACACACAGGTAAGTTGATGTAGGTCATACTCACAAAGAAATCTAGTATATGCTGCAAGAGAAAATAAACACCTTTGTGCAAAAAAGAACAGCTCACAGATATGAAACAAGTGCTGAGCCCCATGCAGTTCCTGGCTTTTCACATCTTACAAACATGACAAGACTTGAGGTCATCCATACAGAGCTTCACTGTTAGCCTCAAATTCTGTTCATTAATTTATTGGTGATACAAAAAAATCATGATCAAAATACTACAGCAATTCTAATTCTAATGTGTGTATATATATATATCAAAAAAGTTAGGAAAAAACCTACTCATACAGAATAGCCAATGAACCATGAAAGGTATTTTTCCCTTTCTAAAAATATTACAATATTACATCAACCACACTGAAGTACACTGGTGTCAAAAGAGCAGGAAAATTCCTAGGAATATAAATTTAAGGAATTTTTATTCCTCTGCTTTAGTTCTCATTTGCCAAGCGCTGGGGATTCATAACAATAGTGCTACTGCCAATATTTTGGGTTGTGATCAGCAGTTGCAGTTCAGCCATACAGCGACCCTCACTGTTCTCGTGCTTCACTTCCTCGCAGACTTCTGTAAACCTCTGTTTATCTCACACACCGCATTGTGGAGGCCAGGGTGAAATAAGAGCCCCCTGACCTGGGAAAGTTGGTGTTCAGAGGTCGGCCAGCACAGGCATGGAAATGGGGCACGAATGGAATCAGGAGGGGTGGCTTGCAGGACTCTGGGCACTGCACAACATCTATTTTGTTGGCTGAGGTATAGCTGAAAGAATGATACAGCTGTAGATTGGTTTTATATTAGATTTTTATCTTTATACTGTTAAATTATTTTGCACCAGTACTACAGTTCATATGTATTAATGTTTAATGATTTTTAGTAGCAATTATGCTAAATTTGTTAGTCTACATCAAACCTCAGCAGGTCTCTTGGTTTAAATTAGGGAACTCTCGGCGCCTGCATATCCAGATAACACTGGCCATATGACAAACAGCGTATTTTGGCTTTCCAGCAGATGCTGTGCTCACAGAGGACCATGCAAGGCTATACAGGGAAATTATTCTCTACCTTTTACACAGCAAGTGTCAGCCATGCAGTGATGTATTCAATTAATTCACAAGAACCTGAACATCAAAGCCACATGAGGGCACTAGGCACAGAGTAAAAACTCTTGTTTCTTTATCCTTCAAAATCAGCATCCACCCTGATGTACCACTGCTTTGCTGTAAGTACATTTGAAATTCTTTGCACACGAATGCATCTCATTAACTTGTTCTGCCTTCTGTTGAAGGAAGCAAATTAATAAGGAATGCTGATCACCAATAAGATCTGCATTCAACATGTATGTCTACTCAAGCAGACTGTGAGTGGGTGTTTCAGATTTGCCCTCTTTAGATGTGAACAAACTATTTCTTACTATTTCAAACTTTTATATTGGATCTTATGAATTACTGACACTTCACTGATCCGCCTGGCAACCCCAACTCCTCCACAAGAGCCGCAAGAGGTGAGAACCAAGCGGGGCCAGCCCAGAGATCACCAACAAATACAAAAATATACCTCGAATACATAATTTATGAGAAGAGATAGCAAGAGCTGGCTAGTTATCAGAAGGGAAAAGAGAATATGCACAAAAATGTTCAGCAGGAGAACATGGGAAAGCTAGCACAATCATCTGTCTTTCACTTCTATTCTGGGAGAATATGAAGTGATGAGCTTAATTTGCAGTGTATAAACTAGATATTAACAAATGCTTGCTATTTAAGGAAGCAACTAAGCATGTTACAAATAACCCAGGGAAATTATAGAGCCTCCATCACTTGGGAACTTCAGTAACAGTTAAGGCAAGCGTTTCTTACCACAGGTGTATGGGTTTTACCCTGGGTGGGAGCCAGGTGCCCATCAAAGCTGCTCCAGCACCGCCTGCCTCAGCAGGACATGGGAGCGAAAATGTAACAGAAGGCTTGTGAGTAGAGATAAGGGCAGGGAGATCACTCACCGATTGCTGTCAGGGGCAGAATGGACATAACTTAGGAAAACAGTTTAATTTACTACCAGTCAAATCAGAGTAGGATAATGAGACATTAAACTTAAACACCTTCTCCCACCTCTCCCTTCTTTTTAGGCTCAACTTCAATCCTGAATTCTCTACCTGGTCCCTCACAGCAGTGCAGGAGGACGGGGAATAGGCGCTGTGGTCAGATCATCACACATTTTCTCTGCCACTCTTTCCTCCTCAGGGAGGACTCCCCACACTTGTCCCCTGCTCCAGCGCAGGTCCCCTGCAGTGTCACAGCTCCTGCCAGCAAACCAGCTCCATGTGGGCTCCTCTGTCAGTGGGGACACAGGTCCTGCCCGGACCCTGCTCCAGTGCGGGCTTCCCATGGGGTCACTGCCTCCTTCAGGCATCCCCCTGCTCACCATGGGGTCCTCCCCAAGCTACAGGTGGATATCTGCTCCACCATGGACCTCCATGGGCTGCAGAGGCACAGCCTGCCTCATCACTGCACTACTGCAGTGATGCAGTGGAATTTCTACCCTGACACACGGAACACCTCCTTCCCTCCTTCTGCACTGACCTTGGGTCTGCAGGGCAGTTTCTCTCACAGTCTCCCTCCTCTCTCCCAGCTGCAGTTGTGCAGGTTCCCCCCCCCTTCTTAAAAACATTATCCCAGAGGCACTATCACCATCGCTGATGGGCTCAGCCTTGGCCAGAGGTGAGTCTGTCTTGGAGCTGGCTGGCGTTGGCTCCATTGGGCATGGGGAAGCTTCTAGCAGCTTCGCACAGAAGCCACCCCCGCAGCCTCTCTGCTACCAGAACCTTGCCACATAAACCCAATACAGCGTAACATTGTTTTGGGCAGGAAGATATTTTCTTTCCAGGCCTCCTTTTTATTCAGAAATTCTTATTTGTCAATAGCTTCCCCAAAATACAATGCCTTGAACATTCAGTATTCCTGTGGCTGTCCATGCGCCATGGATACACACTGAGAGCAGTACCTAAACACACTTGCTTTGTATTACTCACAATATCCGTCTGGTTTTGCATGTTGCCTGTGCTTTATTGACACAACCAAATGTGTTCCTATTCATGAAGGCTTAAGTTAGAATAATTTTCATGTAGTTAAGTAGCTCTGTTAAACCATTAAATACACCTTAAGGATGTGCGTGGAGTTACGGCTGCAGATTAAGACTCCTGGCCTGTATTTTTCATTTACCATCAGCATTCCACAAAAGTCCCACGGGTGAAGAGGTTAATACTATTCTTTTTAGGCTTTAAAATTCTGTGAGATTTTAATAGCACATTTAAAGTGTCCCACTGGAAACAGATAAATGTCACATAGAAGCACACACTGAAATGCTGTGTCTTCTAGCGAACTGTAACGTCACCACAGTTTGTTATAAACCATTCTCTTACACTTAAGCAGTACTTGAAAATAAAAAAGCAGGTTTCTTTCTCCAAGTCAAAGTCAGTGCACCTATTGACTACTCGTGACAACTGCTTAAATATGTTACGTATTTATGCAATGCTTGAGTTTAGAAGAGCTGCAGGAACCAGTAAAACACGGAATGAACTTACTTGAAAGTATCTGTGGGTGCTTTGCAAAGCAGTCAAGAAAGACTGAGGTAACAGCCACAAGGTGCACCAGGGAAGGTTTAGATTGGATGTTAGGAACAACGTCTTCCCCAAAGGGTGCTCAGGCATTGGAACAGTCTGCCCAGGGCAGTGGTGGAATCACTGTCCCAGGAAGTGTTCACAGACTGTGTAGATGAGGCCCTCAGTGTCATGGGTTAGTGGTGGCCTTGGCAGTGCTGGGGAATGGTTGGACTGGATGATCTTGAAGGTCTTTTCAAACCTAGTTCATTCTGTGATTCTTGTCCCATGAGTGTATAGGCTATTTTGGCTTTAAAAACGCTGTTGTGTAAGTTTCATTATCAGTCCCTAAGGATGGTTAGGGTTTAAAAAACAAAACAAAAGAGAGTGATTCTAATACAATCAATTACTCAGTTTTTAAGCACCACAAGTTTTGTGTATATGCATTTGTAGCATGTCTCAGTGGCTGACAAACCAAGCAATTCTATGTACAACACTGGATATAATAGCGGGAGTAAGTACTTCATCCAGCAATGACTGGAAGTGTTTCAGTGAGCTAGTTCAGCTCTATTAGACTCTGACACTTCAAAGATTCTTACACCATTAAGAAAACAAGCAATTGGATGAAAGCCATGGGAGCTGTTTCATAACCTACCCTGCTCTTTTTTTCCAGATGTCTTTAAATGCTACTTAGGTTCAATAGTACTGCTGATGTCAATCACTCTAGACAAATGTAGGCAGCTCAGTTTTTACAGAGTCAAGCTTCAATTTATCTGTCTGAACTACACTTAACCTCTGCAAAGCAAAGACTCATTAAAAATATATTTTTCTATAATTATATTTCTATAAATATAAAAAACTACTCTTACATAACGTTTTATGTAATTATTTTTATAATATAGTTACACATTACAAAGGCGTTCACAGAGCAAAATTAAGGTCACATCGACTGCTTTCCCCACTCTTCTTACGCTGATAGAGATACAGTCAGTGTTTATATCCAAAAACCTTTCTGTGATTTATCATTCTTTACTATAAGCAGCATATTTGGAATTTTCTTGAAAACATCCTTCTCATTTCATTGTACATTCCCAGATAAAGCATTCTGAGTCAAATGCACAGCTGGGACGATGACAGGGTGAAGATGAGCTGCTGTTGTCCTCCCTCCTCTGGAAAAAGGAGCCCTTAAAGGTGGTTCCTGCTCTCTTCAAAATGGTTAATGCAAAA
Organism: Psilopsiagon aymara; assembly: GCA_024733675.1. Lineage (NCBI taxonomy): Eukaryota > Metazoa > Chordata > Aves > Psittaciformes > Psittacidae > Psilopsiagon > Psilopsiagon aymara. Next base: position 11,705 of record JANRGW010029051.1, read on the forward strand.
AGAACAGAACAGAATTCATTTCCATAGCACATTTTGGCAGCAATTCAGGTTAGCAACTGAACTGGAGAAAGGGAGCCACCATTTTTCCTATCTGTGCTAGGAAACCACAATCTGAGAAGAGGAATACTTTGCTGGGAAGCTAAGCCAGGGCTGCAATAGCTTGAATCTCAACACCTGTACGTACAAATGCAATTACAAGATTGGCACAGCTAGCAATGTAGATAGCTATGTGCACATACACGTTATGTGTGTTGGCTGGAAGGAGGAACAGGGAAAATTACACCTCTTAAAAAGTAATTTGACCCTTAACTCTGCAATGCCTCTTAATTTTCCCATTACAGAGAATGATTTGCATTGAGCTCCTCAAATGGAAGGCAATAATGGCATAAACTACATCATCACAACTTCTGCAGCCCACGAGTGGTTTTTACTCCAACTCAGCCCTCTTATGAAGAAGTTTTGCATAACTTTGTTGATTCAAGTTGTGGGTTATGCTAGCTCCAAATGGAGCAAACATTCAAAAGGAACATCTCAGACTCCAAATCACTAGTTGTCCAGAAGCAAGAAAGCAACTCTAAGTAAGTAAAGCATAAAAAAGCTGCCTAATCCTGTGCAATATTGTAAAAGCTAACAGATTATATAAAAAGGGTTTGCAAACTTAGATTTAGAAATAAAACAAAAACCAAAATGGTCATTATTCCACGTCTGATATGAAAAACAACCCCCTTTTTTTTATTTGTACCAGATGTGGATATGCAGATGTGAACTGTTGGACAATAGTCAGAGAATTGGAATTAGAGAAATATCCATAATTAATAACATGCCTGCGGAAACACGTTCCGTGCTTCAAAAAGAATTCAGATGCCGGAAGAACCTCCTTACCCTGAAGATATTGACAAATTTGAAGAAAATCCAAGCAGGGAACAAACACTGATTGGGGAAGGAGATTACTTATGATGAAAGATTAAAACAGATTATCTTCTGCTCTCAACTGTACCAATGTGGTCCAATTACATTCAGTGACAATGTACCAATACAAGCAGGAGAAAAGCTCGACTGAAATGAATGACAAGAAGAATTTGCTTGGATGTGCTCAGGGAAATAATTCCCTTTAGGAGAGAAAGGCATTGGTATTTAAATTGAAAAGAAGGAAAATACAGCCAGGGGATGTCCCACTGCAGTTACATCTACTAAATACCTCCTCTGGGATATCTAACATAAAGCTAGAACACAGCCACTCACTGTGCAAAATAATTACACACAGGAGGTTGCCAGAGAATGAGATCAGGCAGTTCTTCTCTTAGACGTCCCTGTCATTCATGGAATCACGCACAATGTCTACTTTAATTGTTTCTACCTGTATGTCCATTATTTCTCTTCACCTTCAGAGAAAAATGTTAGAGACTCATCAATTATGAATATTTACAGCCAAGCTGGATCAATTACTCAAATGTACTTTATGCACTTTATGTACAATGTCTACTAGATGCTCCACTTTGTACACTGTGTAAGAACAGCTCTTTGGGGGAAAAAAAAGAACAAAAACCACCATTTTGGTTTAATTACAATGACACTGAAAAAAAGAAGTAGGGCCAGAAGGAGAGCAATCTTATCACTTATCTTTGCCTCCTGGAAAACACGATCAAGAGAGCTTCTAAGAAAATACATGTATTTGCTGGTATTTTGCTTTTGACAATACTGAAAACAATGCTTGCCAGTATTTTAACTTACTAACTATAAGGCAAAGAGATTCAGAGCATGTGCACTTATGACCAAAATGCACCACAATTCTGCAAGTGGGAATCCAGATAGAAAGCAAAAAAATACTGCTATTCAAACCAAAATACATCATCTCATCAGGGTGAACATGGCCTCAGCCTACCTCACTGATCAGGGACTCCAGCCTCCAGGTCATCTTGGTGGCCTGACACTAAACTTGCTCAAGCTTGCCATCTCTGCTGTTTTGTGGAGTCTGAAAGTGGACACAATAATCTGGATGGGGTCTAATGAATGTGAGTAAAGGGCACTAACCACTTCCCTCAATCTACTGATCATGTTCTTTTTGACACACCCCAGGATCCCACTGGCTTGTGTTTAGCCCACCAGAACTCTTGAGCCTGTTCAGAAGAGCTACTATCCAGCAAGTTATCCATTGAATGAGGTCAGTCCATCCCTGCTGCAGGACTTGCATTTGTCCCTGCTGAATTTCACGATGCTGGGGGTTGGTCCATTCCTCCAGGGTTAAGTTATAAAGTTAAGGCAGAAAATACCCACTGCAATCCCTTCATCCATAGATGTCATCATTTCATCAGAGACAGAAATGAATCCATCCTGACTATTCCCAGTCATGAACTTCTTTGCGTGTCCAGGAATTTCTACAGGATATGGCTGACGTTCACATGCTGAAAGATGAAGATCTGCTATTGTGTAAGTGGAATAAAGAAAAAAGGTATGAAGTCAGCTTGATGCTACCTATATATGAGCATCTATATTGTGTGAAAAGGAATTCCAGAAGCACTGTGTTCACTGAACCTTTAATCAAGCTCAGCTGAAACAAAGTTAGATTGATATCAAACATTTTGAATAAATACCTATCTTAGTCTACAGACATCCCATGCCAAGTCACTTGAGCCATTTGGATGACTGGGCTACCCATGTCTGAAACACTACAGTGTTTCTGTCTTCAGAAATCAACAGAAATCTTAAGCCAAAAAAGTAGCAAAAACCAAATCTGGTCTTTAGAATAGCAATGAATCCATCTAAAATTAAACGGGATTTAATTTGCCTCCCAAGCTGTAGATGTGATAAATTTCAGAACAATGAGATATGAAACATTTAGGAGTCAGCACACAAAACAGCATTTCTGATGGAAAGATTCCAGATTGGACTGTAGCAACAGTAGCTATGTTGCAGTAAGGCCAGTCTAAAAAAGCCACTAAGATACACAAAGAGTGCATGCCGTCTCTTCATGCTCCCTCACATGCATATTTCCACTACCCTTGATCCCATGGTGCATGACAACAAGAGAAGGAGTACTTGAGTCAACAGAAAACTATTTAGTTGACTATCCCTAAGCTCTTTATATAGCTTGTATTGCTTTAAATATCTTTGCCCTCTGAAAAGTTAAATTCATTCTACATTCTTCTGGGAAGGGCTCAGGGCTAGCATTCCAACGGGCAGTTAACCGGGATGTTGAACTTCATCTTTTAAGTGTGTCAGATAGTTTTGTTGAAAAAAAAGAATATGTTTAAATTACCCATGGATGGATCTTTCAGTTATTTCCCATAATCTACATAAATGATAACACAAGCCTTGTTTCAAACATCTTGTGAAAAGAAAGCCAAAAAAGGCAGTTATGTGCAACAGGTATTTAACTAGTGCCTGACTTCTGCTTAAAAAAAGTCTTTTTAATATAGGGACACCAGTGGCAGAACATGTTTACAGCTTCATTTTTTTTTGTCTCACTATATGCATTCTACCACTCTAAAATGTACAACTTGGTATTTTAATGAAGTAGTTTCATTGGAGATATTCAAAATATTTACTACTAAAAATAAACATAAACCTAAGCAAGCTGTTTTGAACTAGTCTGCTCACAGCAAGCACAGTGGCTGCTGGCTGAGCTCTTCAGTAATACATTTCTCACTTCCCCTGGCACCATTTACATGACGGTTTTCTGCATTTCCACACCAGGTGGGCATTCCTACATGCTTTTGGGTTCAGGAAGAACTAAGCTGGCTCTGTTCAAACTCTCTTAACTCAGCTTAATACTGGACACATGGAATATCAGAACAGACAATTCAAGCTGGCTTAAAGTAAATCGATTCAGTCTAGTCAAGCCTATAAGGAGAAGCACCTAAGCCAACAAGCCCTGTTTAGAAGCCTTGGAAATTCCACAGGTAATAAAAAAATCCTGATTTCAAAGCATTTAATGAATAGCTGTGTCAGCAGACTGCTTCCAACATAGCCTTGAAAACTACATGTCAGGCCTAAGAATGTTGCTACTCCACTCACAAATTCTCTACTTCACCAAGTCCATCTTCACTTGTCAAGTTAACACACCTAAGCGAACTGAAGAAAAAGCAGCAAGGGGACCCAGCCAGTGTTTTAATTCATTTGTTAGTTCTTTATTTCCAAATCTAAATGGGTGATGAGGGAAATGGCCATGATGTGGGGCATTGTGGAAAAAATACTAGAGGAAGGATAGCAATAGCTGTCTGCCAGAAGACAGTTCTTACTTAAGCAACCAAAGAGAGGAAGTACAGGAGTACAGGAATTCAGGGAAGGAAATGAAGCACAAGAATGCAACAGCAACAGGAGTCTCAGGAGGTTCAGATAGAAAAACTTCCATCGTTTAGGGAGTTAATGCTGAAAAGCTCAATTTTTGGGGCAGAGAGCCTCAAAGAGAGCCCTGGAGCTTTCCCTTGCTGTGAAAGATTGAAGAGGCTCAGGGGATTAGCTGATGAGCAAGTGCTGAAAGCAGCAGAGATAACAGCCTGAAAAATGGGCATGGGAGCAAGATCAGCAGCAGATAAAGGAAAGCTGTGAACATGAATTAGGAAGAACATTGTCTATATACTTGGAAAAGTGCAGGTTTGTGAAGCCTCCTTCTCTGTGCAGTACAAGCAGTGCAAGGAGGAGGCTGGGAGAACAACAGCAGTCTCAGACCAAGAAGGGCCCTTGCTCTGTTTCCTGGAGAACTGAGTGGCAGAATTAGCAGCCATTAGCAGCACCTAAGAGAAGCCTTACCGGACTGAAACATATTCACAGGTGTTTTCCCTTCCTCCACCAAGTGAGAAATCAAAATTATGCAATGTGGGCAGGATTAACATCATTTGGGAGAGAAAGGCTTCATAAAATAGCACAACTTGAAAGAGACCACAAGTCTGCACTAAACATACTCAACTCCAAAAAATATTACAGAAAGCAATAAATCGCTCCAAGGGTTCTAAAACATACAAGTTTGTACCTTTTCTTTTTCCTTTCTTTTTCCTTTTTTATCTTTTGTGGGAGAACACTGTTCTGCAAGCAAGCAGAAACATCAAGTCATCCCAAAAGCACTGAAGTCCTAATGGTTCTTTATCAGGCTAAAAGGATTTAAATTCTTCCACTAAATCAATCAAGAGATAATATTAATTTAGAAAAAAAATTACTTTACCAAGCCTGCAGGATTGTATGACCCTGGCAAATACAAATGTTGTAGTCAATGAAACTAAGACTTGTTCTTCCACTCAAAGCTGCAGATCTGATCATGCCTCAGGTTATTTGTAGAGTTAGTACGTTCTAGTAGGTTTTAGATGAAGGTGAGTCTGAATGCAGAGTACATTACAACACTGAACATCTCTGGTGAATGTAGGGAAAATGGCTGTTTTAAAATTTTCTAACTGTTTTGCCAACACAGTGAATTTACCACAATATTTTCCTCTAAGCACCCTCCGAGGGGGTATGAGATGCAAACAAATGCATATGACAAGATTTTCAGACAGAAAGTAGGTGTTTTTCTCTGCAATTAATTACTTTTATAGCTCTCATCTCTGGGATTGCAGAGTCCTGCCTCCCTGAAAAGATCTCTGTGTGTTGGTGAGGTGTTAACTATCAAGTATCTTCACTTTACTAATGTAACTTTGGCTTCACCAGTTTAGGTGGCACATTTAGAGCAAGTGTCATTTATTCTGTCTAATTCCTATTACTCTCCCCTTATAACAAATATGAGATGCTTTTCTAATCTTCTTTCCCCTAAATAGGGATGAAGTGTAACTCTGGCAACAGCAGATTTCAAGAGAAAATGTAAACTCCGTTTGTGAATATTATTGACCCATTTTGTTCAACAGTGGAACAGAAATACTTGTTAGTCATTGCAGCTTAAGCCATTTTACAAGCGGCCTAGTCAAAATTGGTAAGAAACCAATTCCTTGTACCAGCTGCATAATTTCATCCCCAATTATACTTCAGCTTTCAAGTAATCTCAAAAGCCCTCCAGCCCTCCCTAGGTGCAGACAGAAGGAAGCCTGTATTATTTTGTTTTGAGAATACCCTCAATTGCTCATTCAATTTAACATTATTATGGTCTTCTAGACATCCAGGTTTTTTAGGTTGCGACTGCAATGCAGGTACTTTTACTCACAGAATAAAATTACCTGCTACAATGCACTTCTGACTTGCACATCTGGTTGCCAAGTAATTGCAAAATTGTCTATAAATATTCCTTTATATACAACCTTTTCTTTCAGATAATACAGAATGGTTAAAGCCAGCAGTATTTGTAGGCTTTTTATCTATTCAATGAGCATTTCTAGTTCTACCTAGTTCTAACAGTGGGGTTTTCTTCCATGAGTAGTTCATGTCACAAGTATCAGCTCAGAAGTTTCATCTTTATCTTAGTCATAGAGGCCTTAGCATCTTCTATGCCATTTTGTTACATGGGAAGAATATGATCCCTTACAAAAAATATACATTACTCACTTAATCCTTAATTCCAGAGCTCTCAGTGTGCTAAGAAAGAACGCTCTTCCAATTGGGAGTAAAGGTTTTAGGCTTCTTTAAAGGATAAATTAAAAAAACCCTGCATGACACGACTATGGTACTATCAACAATCCCCACATGAACTACAAGTTTCCACTTTTCTGTTGACAGAGAACAGCCATCCGCAGTACTAAAAAAGCAATTTCCCCATTTGGTACCCTCACGAAGTTTTCAGACTATTTAAACACAGAGGCATAAATCAAGAAAACAACACTGGTGCAAAATGTTACAGCAAAGTTATACTAAAACCTTAAAGAAAACCATCTGGGCACAAAATGTAAACACAGCCAGCACACAAAAATTAAGAAGAAAATAAAAGAACTGCACATTACAAAAGCCCCAAATACAGAGCCTTTATTCTGTAAGACCACCGAATTTGAACTCCAAACATCCATCTCAGCAAAACATTCAGCTTCAAAATAGCACTGAAACAGAATACTAAAGCTTATCCAAGCTGCAGCTTATTTCAACTGCTCAGCTTCCTTAAGATACAGCTCTTTAATATGCCGAATAATCAGTATATCTTCAGTGGTAGTTACGAATCAAAGCTGGAGCTTACTAGAGGGACTTACCACTACTTATTTTACACCTCAGTTGTATCTGGAGTCAAAATGCAACACCAAGGCAGTATTCACACAAATGATGAAGAGAATTTGCCTCAAATGGCATATAACCTAAGTAGATAGGCCTGAAGAACACTGCTTGCCCAGCTTATAAAATACCACCAGAAAGAGAGGGTGACTTCCTAAATCATAATGGAAGTCATCTATCAGAATTAAATCTAAACGGTTTGGTTCAGTTTCATGTATTGCTGTATCTTCAGTTTCTGAACCTGGACATGGTTTATGGACCCATGAGGTTCTCAGTAATCCTGGGAAACAGAAAGGGAGGAGAAAAAACAAATGGATAGCTTGACACCCCAGAGACAGAAGGAGACTGTGGTATTGGGGAAGTTCAGAAACTAAACCTGTAAACCTTTATGTATCTGTAAAGCAATTTTTGTCAGAGGTGTCTCAAACAAGCAAGTAAGCAAAGGATCTTTTAAAACACAAACCCTAGTTCTTAAGGAGATAAAATCCCAGAACTCTGGATTCTCTGTGTGCAGTTCAGATCACTTGCATAAGCAACACACTTGAGATTTGATTACATAGCTATGGGGGTTTGTTTATTTATTTACTTTTAAACAGGATGCTTGCTTCGGTTTAATTTACTTTGGGAAAGGGAAGGAAGATTTTGAAAACAAACAAATTCTGAGGAGACAAGTTAAAAAAATAAATGAAAATATAAAAATCTGCTATGCCAAAGCAAATCTCTAGAGGTTGGTACCTTTGGATTCCCAGCACATTCCTCATCCTCCTGAGCTAACGCAATAGCCAGTAGTGACCTGTAGCCTGTCACCCTTGACAGCCCAGCTTGCAGATGATGAGACTCAGTTTGTCACCAATTTCTGAGCTACTTCTCAAGATAGAGAATCCTGCTTCAGTTCCCAGCTCAAGAGGGGAGTACGTGATCCCCATTGTAAACCATACTCTGAGCAGCAAATGATGTCTTAACAGCACTTAGAGCTGAAGCTTAAAATACTCATGCAGTATAAAACAGATGTGAATTTTCAAACTAAGCAACAGATTTTTACTCAGAGGAAAGAAACTGAAGCACCAAAGTAAAGCAGAGTGTCCTCCTCTGCTTCTGAGCAATCAGACAGTGAATGATTGTTCTCTGACAGCCAATGGACTTCAGTTTCAATTTTCCTGCTGATCTGTTTTTATTCTTTTTCCCAAAAATTTTTCCTATTCTGCTTTTCATGTTTCTAGGAAATTTTAGCTACATATGACTTTGTTGATAGGTCTCACCTGTTTATTTAAAAATATATGGTTTTTTTCCCCAACAAATATGATTTTTTATTAGTCTTCTGTGTTGAAGGTATTGCTCCAGATTACTTGGGCCTTTTGCCTGGAATCTGCATCCTTTCTTAACCTATCTATAGGAGCCCTAATATATCTACAGTAGGATCTGAAACCACTAGCGTGTTAGTTTTTTCTCTCCCTGCTCTCCCAGATCATGTAATGTAAAATAGCTTGGGCCATATCCTGGAAGGACTATATTTTCTAGTGGACAGATCAGTTTCTAGATTTAATTGCACTTGTCTTCGTCATGCTTTGTGCAATAAAGAGGGACTGATAGAGATTGCTCATATTGAACATGGTCTGTATGAAAAAATTTACTGACAGTTATTTATTCTACCTTATGTCAGGCAAAGGTGTCAATCTTTCCTAATCATCTGACCTATCACTGCCTTCAGTTTTCCAGCTGTGCAAACCTACTGCTGTAATCAGGGGCAATCAGTGGAGGAGGTAGGAACTGCTTCTGATGCACATGCAGTGTATGCAGCAATAATGTCCTTCTGGTTTAGCCCTTTAAGTTGTTGCTACAAACCAAATACTGAAATAAAATAAAAAATAAAAACTCTGAAAAGCATATATTGAAAAATTTGTACTCTGCATTATTTAGCTGCGAAGTCAATGTAAGTGTCAGGAAGGCCAGAGCCACAAAATGAAACAGCGAATAAAAGTATTCACTGAAAATTGGCAACTAAATCTGAACCACAGACTCAGAGGAGACTTTTCTTTATGCATAAAGCATACTCCTTAATTAAAGCTTAACATGTTCTGCCAAAGTACTGATGTGAACGCATGCAGAAAGTACAATGCAGATTTCCACTGCCTGATGTGGCATTGCCTCAAGTGGTGGAAAAGAAGTGGGGTTTTATAACAGTTGAAGTGTGACCCAAAACTGTCACGAATTACAATCTCAAAGGGTTGCGACATTCTGAAATTACAGGAACAGTTGTCTGGGTGAAAAATATAAAAAAAAATCTATCCTTTTATATCCAGTTTATCAAGAAAATGACTTCATTTTTTGAAAAATACACAAGAAGTAACAAGGGCACAGTGCCACAGTACCTGCACTCTGCAGAGCAGAAGAAACACATTCAGTCAAGTCAGCTTCCACCCCCCTTGCTGCCAGATCCATGAAAAGTGGCTTTTGATTGTTGTAATGTATAAGCATGTGGGATTTGCTACATATGAGAAGCCTACTGAGCTTGAACAGTGTTATGCTCTTTATCCCACTGTGAACTGCAATATCTGGACATCTGACACAGCTGCTGATCCTGGATATACCCACATGTTGGTAACAGGAACCACAAACATAATACCTCTGATAACTGTAAATTTGCTACACTGTCTTGCTGCCTCAGTACTTCCCCTTCATCTTGCTTTCCTTACTTATTTTACTTGCAGTAAAACTCAGTAGATTAATAATGCTATTAGTACTTTATTTTCTCTGCCAGATCTTCTTGGGTGGCCACTTTCGAGCAGTATAACTATCTTGAGTTGCACACTTCTCTCAATGACAACCCTTTTTAGCATTTTTATTATATTCTGCAAATTTTAAGATCCCAGTGCATTTTGATAATTCCAAATATAAACTATTTGAAGCAAATATATTAAAGCAATAGTTATAATCTGTAACTCACACATCTTTTCACTGAATAACTGAAAGCAAATAGAGCTATCTGAATAAATCTCTATCTGATGAAATACCTATTAGATTCAGTAAAGAACTGTTCAGTGAAAACTTGACAGTGATTACTCAGTTTGTATGTTATGCTATTTACCTTATAACAATTCACATAATCCTTTTGGCAGCTACCTTATAGTAAGAAGGTGAATTTCAGCCCATCACTATTATAACAATGATGCACATACAAACTCCTTGCCCCTAGATTCTGACTCACAAAATGAATAAGAGTCCTGTGTCCTCTTCCACTGTACATTGTTAGGACAGACAGTCACTACCAGTTTAACTGGTCTGGACAATCTTTACTTGCAAAATTACAATATCAAAAGCAAAAAGTCTGACTCCTAGTTCTCTATTCCTATACTAAGAAAAGATAAAACATCCTGGAGAAAGACAGAAAGGTGGAGACACGAGAGAAATGGGGAGGACAAAAAGGGAAGGGAAGGGAGGAGAAGGGGAATGTTAAAACAACAATAAATTATTTCAGAGCCAGGGATAACAGATTTCATTATGGCCCTTCTAATGTGTGGAGGGTTTTTATTCTAAACTCAAAAGGCATGGAAAGAATTTCACTTCAGAGTGAGAGAAGTACAGTCACAAATGTGTGTACAAATGTGTATACACACCTGCAACCCTTGCTAGAGCTGTGATGCATTCTCACTCATTAGCTCAGCAAGTTATATCAAGATTTCACACAACAGCTTGAAGCATCATTGTTTCTTTGGAAGTGAAACTCAATAAAAACACTGACAAAGGAATGCAGCCAGACTGTTAACAGAGTTGTACAAATTCCAGTTCTTCTTCATTCCCTCCCTCATCAAGTCCTTCAGTCAATAAAACAGCTTTTTGAACCGGCCTTCTGTTCTAGTTTGCCTCAAAAATCTTTTCAATGCTCAGCACAATGTATATGAAAAGTAACACTGTACTAAGAAATCACCTGAGATTATTTCTTTTTTCCATGCTCTTAACAACACAACTGGGGCCTGAAAATGTTTGCAGCTGAAGAATTTTCATCAGAGAAATAGTGTAATAGCTAGGAAGCTCAAATGACATAAAGTAATCTAAACAGCCTGGTGCCTGGTAAGCTATTTGCTTTAAAGAAGCACTTGGAGGCAAAAAGCAGAAGCAAAATCCTAGCCATGCTGTTAGAGGGATATACTTGACCCTTGGAAAGAGATTAGCATCTTTAGTTCTTCCTCTACACTGCTTCTTTATACCTTTTCTCTACTTTCCCATTAAGCCTCCTAAACTTTTTATTTCTGCTGCTTTTCCCTTTTGTTGTCTTTCTATAGAAAAGGCAGCTCTGGGAAAACCAAATTAATTTACTTTCTCTTTTCCCCTTCTTTTGCCTATTGCTTTTCCCCGTTATCTTTCCTATTTTTCCACAAAACACTGTTACCTTCCCTGTCCTATTTTGGTTAATGCCTCGTTATTCTTCCCTCAAAACTAGTGGATAACATTCTTTTGGTACCCACTCTTTTCTTATAACCTTATTTACGAGCACTGGTTTCACAGCCCTAATAATGTAGGGTGAAATGCATTGTGGAAAATGTGAGAAAGGGAGAAGGTACATCAGATGTATTCAAAACTTACATGCAGGTTTTCTGGTGCACTTTCTCTTCTTCTCCCTCTCTTCCTATCCTGATGTTTCAACCACAGAGAAAGTAATATATGTGCTTAAACATATAAAATATATAGAACTCCTGCCATGTCTGGAGTACAGCAATTCCCAGACTTAAGTTATTAAAGTGAATGTGAGGTCAAGACCCTCCATAATAAGTACAATCATATTAATGAGAATGGCTAAATAGATTAAGAATTCCCAGGTTACATTAGTCTTATGCTCATCTTGTAACTCAGTATGTTCGTTTTGCAGACTTAGGCCTCTTCTGGAAAGAATTGTTCCGTTTGAACCATCAAGAAGGATACTGCCAATTCTTGTTCTTCCAACAAATCAGACAGACATGACATAGCCACAGACACGGATTTCATAATGATGACCACATGGGATATCTGTGCTACCTGTTATTTACCACCAGCATCTCAAGATGAAAACAACCTGGTAATCTGGATCTGAATGACAATTATCCCTTTGCCATATGATGTGCTAGGCCCATAACTCATACCTACATGGATTTTTAGAATGCACAAAATTAGCAGTGTGCCCTATATGCACTGCAGAAAAGGTCTGAGCACAGCACATACACTTGGCAATGCAAGAACTTCCTTAGCCTCACTTAGTTAAAACTGCACCAGCTCTTGACCACACAACCCCCACAGATGGTCTGCAGTTATTACACCAGATTTCATAACACAGCCTCCTGATGCCCATACACACAGTCTTTCTGGATATAAGAATGATTTAAGTACTCAGCTTCTATACCAAACTTTAATATTCCCAGAGAACTGAAGAGTCAGATCACTCACAACACTGATGCCTAACTTGGCCTTCTGTTAGTATTCATTTGCATTGTTTCATCCCAACAAATGGTCTGAACAAAATCTGGAGGACTACAATATCACACCACTGCAATATGTAATGTATTCACAAAGCTAGGTTCAGGTTCAGCCAAAGCTTATCAAGAAAGCAAGCTGCTCTCAGAGGGCTAGGTGTGAGCAGCACTTGCAGTTTGTCATGTCGCACTGTTTAAATAATAAAGGTTCATTTTTCATTTTATTTTCCCTCTACTAGTTCACAAGGGCAGACACTTGTTTATTTCTCTCTGAAAGTCTTTTCTTAGTGAGAGATAAGTTACTTGGGGAGAGGAAAGGTTACATATTCAAACACGGTGTCACGCTTGTTGCTAGACTGATGAGTCTCAGCTGTGGATCCTCCAGAGAAAGAAATGGTCCGACCTGTACTTGTCTTAAATTTGGATTTACCAAGAAGCTGCAATGAGAAAACACTAAATTTATTAGTAGCTAGTAACTGCAGCAGAACTTTCATTTGTCGTATCCTACAAGGCAGGAAACTTTAAGCTCTTACTGACCTTAAATACAAATTTTAAGAGGACATTTACCACAGAATAAATACAATTATGACCAGCCTGTTTGGTTTTCATTTAGCTGAATAAATTACTAGCATACAGTATACTGACTGCTGCATGAACATCAACAGTCTTGTCATTCTGGGCACAGCATACAAAGTAAATTAGACTTTTGTTACTCAATGTGCAAATTTTTTGTTACTGCACATTTTATTAAGCTTTGTTCCAGACCACCCTTCTCATGTAACACAATGGGCTGGTAGAAGACACTTATTTACAGATGTGTAAAAAGATGTTTCTGCATATCAGTGGTCCAACAGAGGGGTTTTAAACTCCTGCAATCACCTGTATGTCATATCACAAAGACACACTAAGAAAAAAACCCAGACTGCTTAACTAGGCAAACAGGAATTCTCACCACAAAAAGAGGCCAACCATTTCTGCAAAATCTACGCTCTTAATTAAAATCCAGATGTTGTAAATCTCCCTTCAGAGCCAGAAAGGCTACAAAACAACATGATTTGCAACACAAGATTTAGGCTTCCATTTCACCCAAGCTGCTACATTTCTGACCAACATGAGCTGTAAAGAGCAGCATCACTGCAGTGCCCCAGTACAGTTTGTGTTGCTGCTCCATCCAGCTCCACAGACCACAGCAGTGGCAATGGCAGACACTCACCTCTCCAGTAGTCCAGTGTATCTCTCCCTGCAGATTCTGCTCCAGACAGGACAGTTAATTCAAGGTTTCTGGCCCTTTGGCTTTCCAACAAATGCAAACAATGCGCTCTTCAAAGGCATCCAGGCAGGCTTCAGCTCAGGACATTCCAAGAAGGGCAGCTCTCAAGGAAAAGCTGTCAGAGAGGCACATGAATTTAATTTTTTGTATAACAGCCTTCGGGCCAGCCACAGTCTTCAGAACACAACCTGGTCTCTAGCCACCCCCCCTCATCTTATCTTTACACCTTCCTTTCCTCCCAGGACTACAGGCTTCCCTAATCAGTCATGCTAGAAACAACTGACCACAAGTTCTCTACTAGGCCACTGAGGAAGGAAAACCAAGCCAGAACCCAAACCCTTTTATGTGCACACCACTCTCTCCCTCTTCTTCATCACGCTCCACACTGGCTTCTGCCCAAACTGCTTTGCTCTGGTGCTCATGTTTGCTTCCACCTGCAAGTGCACCTCCAGAAACAAGCTGTCCCTCCCAAGTGGTCTGTATCTCTGTCTTACTCATTTTTAAACATGCTTTTCTTATGGTAAGACAGCCACCCCAGTTTTTTGCCTCTGGCTGCTCATTTGCTGGCAGCTGTGTCCCTTCCTTGCAACCACAAGAAGAGTTGAGATTGATCATATTTTGATATGAAATTCTCTTTGTTCAGTAACATGCCCAAACCTGAATAAATGTCAAGGAAAAGAACTATTTCACGTAAAAATTATAGAAAATTCTTTTCCTGTAAAATCCTGTCACAAAGACAGAGATTGTTTGGATTCAGGAAGTGAGGTCAGGTTCAGATCCTGGGGAGAGTGGTGTATAGTGATAATAACACTTAGGATTTTTGCAGAATCCCTTATCCACAGATCTGAGCCCTGTCTCCAGTATATTACAACAGCAGGATATGTTATCTTATGCAAACTCCTTCCTAAATTTCACAATAGCTGAACCAAGCAGGAATCATTAAATCTGTGTGCTCTACTGCTATGAAGGCTGAAAAACAGCCATACGGTTCCTTCTTTACTTTGCTTTTATCTAAATAAACTATAATGTGATCAGGACAGAAGCACTGAACCTCTTCACTGTTTGCCAAGTACCTACATTACTTTTAATGGTGTACAAATACTAAAAATCATAAAAAGAATGGGAAAACAGAAATAGATAACAGAACTCTCCTCCTCTAAGCAACTTACCCAACTGCAACCCCTACAAAATGCTCAGTTGCTGTTTTTACTACAGCTGGTTCAAAGGCCATTAAAAATGGGCTTCTTTGCCCTGACATCAAAGGGCTTCAAATAGGGCTGTCTGTGACAGGCAGGGAGACAAGATTAACTTCAGCTTTTTGGCTATAGATCCCAAGCAAAAAGTAACAAATAATAATCAAAAGATAAGGTTTTCTTGCTTTCAGCACATTTTTTCAAACAGTAACTACCATCTATTAAGCTGCTTGCTTTGTGAGAATGATGTACTGCGCTATTGATGTTTGCAACTTAATATGATCTGTTCTTTCAGTAACGTTGAACACTGTGATTAAGAAGGAAGCAACAGAGTGGAAAAAGAGATAGGAATGGTTTGTAAATGTAATAAATAGATTGGTTGCTTTTACTTATTATCATATGTGTATTGATCAGGCTTTCCTCTTGGCCTGATGTGAAGGTATTAGTGCCAAAACATTCTCCACTGCTGCTGAGATCCTACCGTACCTTTTAAATACAGGCCTTACTACTAGAGTAAACATAGCTTAGAAGGTTTAGCTTTTAAAGTGGTTTCTCTCAGTAACCAACCTTATTTAAACACATCTGGAACTTCTTTGTAACTCATAACTATTTTGTGTAGTCACCTGTATGATGAAGGTTTAATGCTGCGGAATTACTGGTGGGGTCTGATTGCTACACAACCGTGAGTGTATTTATAAAGTAGGGATACAAAGGGCAGAGAAGCACTAACAAAACCAAGATTATGTTCCTAATTGAAATGGTAGTCCAGGGGTTTCAAATATAAAATATGGAATCTGAGCTTACTTTTCTTAACATCATCTGTTTCAGCTGCTCTGCATTCCAGGACTCCTCCAGCCTTTACCTCATCTCTAAGATATATTCTCCCTTCAGTCAATTAGAAGGTCTGGAATATACAATATTTACACCCAGCAACACGGTGGATCTGCTGACTGTCTTCCTTAAGCTGCTTGGGTGGCCCCAAGAACCAGGAAGTGTCCTGGCACAGGGGAATTCTGATTGTGTGGAGAGTGTAGCTGGCTCCTGCAGCACTCTGGTGCTGCTCCTGCACAAAGGCAGGAAGGAGTGTGTTGGAGGTGGGACTATCAGAAGGTATAAAGAGAAGGATTCACTCCACACATCTTGTCCAGGACTCTCAAGATGTTTGCAAAGTACTCATCTACCTTAGAGATACAGAAACTGAAACAGAAAAAGGAACCCACAAAGTTAAAACAATTTTAAAGGAAAAGCTGTAGAATAACAGGAATTGGAGCTCTTGGCTTCCAATCTATGCCAGCTACTTTAATAGCTGCTACTTTTATTTCATGTTTCAACCAATTAAAGTGTAATCATTAAAAAGATTTATACAACCCTTTTGCATCACGTTGGTATCACTGACACTGATTGATATCCAGACGCTATAGGCCCTGGAGTTTTAAAATCTTTTTGTTGCTCTTTGCTTAACCAGCATTCTTCTGAGTGCTTTATTTATTAAATAAATAGCTATCACATTAGGTAATATGTGACACAAACAACTTGACAATCAATGTAAATAAGATCAGGCCCAGAAGTATTAAATCCTTTTAACGAGAGTTTCTTCCTGCAGAGCCTATGCCTTACCTTCTTTTGAAGCTTACATGAGGTCATTTGACCAAACTCTTGCCCTTCTTAATTTCTGAACCCTGATAGCTAGTTTCAGAATATATTTTATTACTCCTTTTGTTTGCACAGCACTCAGTATCAGTGCTGATACGGTCTCCCTGCCTTTCCAGAGATTGAACAGCACATGAAAGAAAAGGCAGTGCAATGGGGGGAAGAGGCCTCCAAAATAGCACTTTAAAAAGTAAACCAATATTTTATATGGAAATGGGGCTCAATCACAACACGACCTCTTGTACCATAACAAACGTACGGCACAAAATATATGATAGTTATATATTTCTCATTTTAAGTATTTTGTTACTATGATAGTTCTAAATCACTGTTAACAAAAAAAGAAAAAGTGTAATGAAGAAAATGAAATCCATAATCAGAATTCAGACTTATGGCATTTGTTACTTATCACACCAACAGCATGCAGCCAGTACTTCCTACTCACTGCTGTGAAGGGTTCTGTTCAACAGTAACTGCACAACAATCCCTATTTTGTTTTTCTTTTCAGGTAAGTTAAAACGCCTTTATCAAAATTAATCCTGTATTCAATCAAATCAGAGTGCAGTATATAGAGCATCCTTATTTGAAAAAAATTTTCTCCTTATGTAAGATATGGAAATAACTTCAAAGTCATTCTTTTTTTCAGAGATGTTTTGTCAGGATGATCTTAAATGTCTTTTCAAACCTAGCTGATTCTGATTCTATTCTTTTTCAGAACAGCAGCAGCTATAGACCTATGAAGCCTGTGACTCTGCTGAGGCTTGGGTAACAACCCTCCAGTCCAGCAAAGCAAATGACAGAAATACTCAGGTCATTGCAGCTAATCATCCTCACAGATAACCAAGTGCTGACTTTCCTCGGTCAGGTGTGAACTTCAATATTAGGTTAAGTTCAGGAATTCCCATAGGACCTATTTCCAACCCAGTGTATTAGTTATGAGAACACTGGCGACTACAGAGAAACTAAAATTCACAGAACTAAAATCCACGCGGTACTTTCACAGTCCTGTTTCAGTACTTGAATATTGACAACACATGAGCAAACTACTTGCAGCTACATCTGGATGAGCAGCACAGGGTACAAACCTTAGAAAACTACTGAGATCTTGACCCTTCGAACTGGGTTTTGGAGACAGGGCATGATTAATGTTTCTGACATTTCAACTTTATATTGCAAAGACTTGTCATTTGCACAAACTGCGCAAAACAAAAGCAATGTAAGTCTCCACAAACAGCTGTGATCTCTGTAAAACTTGGGAGGAAGGAACTTTTCAGTTCGTACCCTGCCTTTAGTATCTATTGTGCGTTTCTTATTAGCTGGGAGTATGATCACCAAAAGTTCTCCCACCAAACTCTCCATCTTTAGACGCAGACAAAGGGCAAGGTTTGACAATCTGACAAAACATGACATCTTAATGAGTTTTTTTTTTTTTTGTCAGTGCTGTTACTGAATAGTCTACACAAGAAGCTGGAACTGGGGGCAGGGCTGGAGAAGAATGTGGTGCAGTAGAGAATGGCGTTCCTCCTTCAGATAACATAACCCAAATGATCCTGCAACTGATTTTCTACTCACAAAACAGATTTCAGTGAACATGATACATAAAAGCAATTTTGGCTGCAGCTCTTTCTGTCAGTACTGAAACATTCTTAAAACGTTGTGCTTTGATTTAAAATATCCACAACTAAATTCGCTAACCTTTCTCCACGCAGTATCTATGACGTATGTTTCCTAGACTAGGATATATTATGCATACTACTGCAAGAAAAGGTATAGCTAATTCCCTTAACCCTTGAACCCTTTCCTACTATCACTCAATAGCTGATATGATAATACCAAAAGGGCCATGTGCAGGAGTGTTTTCCTAGCACAAGTGTCAGATATTTCACACAATTTGAAATCTCTTTTTACCTTAGCTTTTGCACTCTAGTCAGATTTCCTCGCAAAGAGGTGGTCAGAGTTAAACTGGGGGAAAACAAAGTATTACTGAATTGGTGACTTAATTTCACCTAGTAAATCACTGGCAGACTCTGGGGAAAAAGCCTCAAACAATTCCCAAACACATAGCCCACATTTGAGTGAAAACTTTGCGGTTTTATCACACAAGCAATCCTCTGTCCTGCTGGAATTACACGAGGAACAACAGGACCAGCTTATTCAAACGCGAAGAGCAAC
>JANRGW010029055.1:0-20354 GCA_024733675.1 Psilopsiagon aymara
CCTTTAACCCTGACCCACAAAGTCTCTGTTGGCTGCTCACCTGTCCCCAGACAGAGTTCCATACTCTCCAGCCTATCTCTAACATAAATAGCAAATCCCCCTCCCCACCTACCAGGCCTGTCTTTCCTAAAGAGCCTGTAACCTTCCATTCCAGCACACCAGTCACAGGAGTCATCCCACCTTGTTTCTGTGATGCCTATTATATCACACCCCTGTAGACATGCACACATCTCTAATTCCTCTTTGTTGTTCCCCGTGCTAAGGTCATTTGTACAGAGACGTCTAAGCCGAGCTCCAAATGAAGCCAGCTCGTTGGCTGGAGCGGCTGGAATATCTCTACATTGCTCCAGGCATTTATTATAGGTGCTGGCAACTGACTGGGTGTGTTGGGATGGAATGATGCCCCCCTCCCCCAACACATCTAGTTTGAAGCATCCTTGTCATGGGGAGCCTTGGCTATTTCTTGGTCCTCTGTGAAGTGCCCTTATTCCTTGGTGACTTCACCTTGGTAGGCCTGCCCACAGTCACAATTCTGCATGATATAATTTCAGCAAGCCACCAGTTTTACTTTAGCAAGTCACGCTAGATGGCCACTGAGTACCATATGCTCAAAACTCTGCTGTAATGCCTCAGAAAGTGTTTTGCTTTTTCTTTTCTTTCTTCAGAAGTATGCACAGATCCTGGTGGATATAAGGGGACAAGTATCAGATTTGGAGCAGATAGGACCAAATACCCTTGTCCTACATATTGGCAGGTACTCAGATCTCCCCATTCTGTTCCCAGGTCCTTTGGTCTGTTTCAGGAGCAAGCCCATCAGATGCTGCCCACAGTGCTTTTTATCCCCTTTATTATTCGTCAGTTCTAACCCACAAGACATTTCAAACATTAGAAATGGTTCAGTGCATAATGGTTCTCAAAACCATGCTGTATCTCTGTCTAAATGAGAAAAATAAATATCTAGGGAGCTTTTGCACATGTCAACAGTACTCAGTGAAGCAATATGTGTAGGCAGTGCTGGAAACAGTGACAAAGTGAGTATCTGTGCATAACTTGGTAATAATATCATCACCGTCTAGACAACTCAACAATTAGCATCCAGACATACCGAAGCCTTCTTTAAGAAGTCTCCAACAATAAAAAAAATATGCCTCCATGGGGAAGAAAGCCACAGCTCTCTATCTGCTACCTTGCACATGTACATTTAAATTTCATTTAAAAGGTTGCTTTCTAAGATAAGCCACTTTTCCCAAGGCCACTTCTGAATGCATGCTTGCAAAAACTACAGTTGATGAAGATCTTCCTGTTTAAACATCTGGTTTAATATTCTTTGTGTATAGTAGTTGCTAAGCAAAACTCTGTTTGATATGGTAATTCCCATGCACTTCCTGTGCTTCTGATTCTTTTTTATTTACTTTGAAAAATGTGATCTTCAAAACTGTACTAACCTGGGTGAAAACTCAGGAAAAATAAAGACTTCCGGCACAAAGCTATGACTTCCAGTGAGAAATCTTTAAAAGCCGTATCCCAGGACTTGATTGTTCTCTAATGCACAGGCCCAAGTCTGGTCTTACTTCCTGATTTTTGTCTGTCCACCAAAGGCAGCCATATTACACAGGGATAAGCCCAAGACAAAGGCAGAATGCTGGACTCAGATTTTATTGACACAGGAGTTTATTGCCTGTGCTGCAAACTTTGTCCCAGAAAGGCGCAGGTAGAAACGACTTTATCCAGAGGATCAACATGCATAGGGAGGCAGAAAACTGCAACTCCCCAGTTATTCCAGCTGAAGGCAAGACTTACCTCTTCCTACCTCTCATGACTAAACCTCTCTAAGCGCCATGTGGGTTGCAGCCTTCAGGGAGCCTTTGTCTATAAGACCCAGTTCTGGCTGCAGGCACCATGATTCCTTCTGGAGTGGTTACTGCTATACACCACAGGCGATGTGTGGAAAACTCATGCTGCCTAGGAATGCAATGAGGAGTCCCTGTTTCACATTTAAGCTGGTGAATGTGTGTGTGCAATTGTTAATGACATCAGCAGCACCTTCATTGCAGCAACTGGTACATGATGGCTAAGGCATGTTTTTATTCAATGGTCAAATGCCAAGACAAACAGGAATAATTTAAGTCATCACTACCTTTCCATCCCACATAAGCTGGACTACATTGGGAAACAGAGCCTGGAGGTGCCTTTATCCCCTTGGTGTGTTGCAGGCCAGTCATAGAATTGGCTTTTAATTCTTCCTTGCTTTGAGGACCAGCCCCAAAGCTATGAGTGCTCAAACCATGAATCATACTCTGCTGCTTCTCTGAGTGCATTTGATGGCTTCAAGCTCCTTTCCCAGAGAGCAATATGAGCAATAACCCAAAGATGTAGAAAGGTCATCAGAACATGACAGGGTAGTAACAGAAAGACATTTCTGTACAGTACTTCCCACACTGATATAAAATAGGAGCAAGATGAAGTGGTTCAGACTAAACTGGTAGCTGGCTCTGCAGTTTTTGGAATTGGGAGAAACCAAGCGCCACATTTTTCAAGTGTGCTAGCATCAGCTCTTTGTTCTTAGCACTGTCAATGTCTCCAAGGTAGACAGGGTTTAAAAAATATGTGTCTTTTCCTTGGGTAGTTCAGCCTGGCTGCAACATCCATGGAAATGATATGCTCATGAACTCAAGAGGGTCAATAGTTGAACTAAGTGTGTCAAAGGTTTGCTTATGACTAGGAGCAAAAACATGTGAGTGTAACTCCCACCCCAAGTTCTGTAGATGACTTGAACATTTTAATGAAATGTCTTTCCACACCCAGTGGTAAGGGAAAAAGCCATGGTCAATATTTCAAAGGTTCAGACTTGGGAGGGGATGGGACTCATCACCACTTGCTGTGCTCCAGCTTGTAGCCAAGTTTAGATATGAACAACCGAATATAGTGCAGTACAAGGCTACTCATTCCCCTCTGCCCTCATACTTCAGTCCTCTTAAGATCAGCTAATCGATGACAGGCTTGGATAGCCAGTGAGTTAACTGTGCATTTGTATGTTTATGTGCATGTCTATGGGGACAAATGTTCTCCTGACAACCTGTGGGCAGATAACTGGCAGATTATTTTTCTGCAAATGAGAAACACACACACAAAATATCTTTTTCAGTTCAGGATTTTGCCCTCAGGGCCAAGGCAGCCCTGTGCCATACCTTTCTGAAGGAACCTCACTTACAGTGTAAGTTGAATGCACACCATACTAATAAGCATCCATGCTCCCCTGGAAGGAGCGAGCACACTGCAGGACATCTAGGGAGGCTTTGTGGTGTTTGCACTGAGTTTCAGCAATCCTTTTAACCCCCATTGCCTCCTGGCTCATCACCTGGTGACTTGGATCTCTCATCTAGCCGAATGTACTTGCTTTAAGGGAGCAGCTCAGGACATGCAAGGGGAGTCCAAAACCATCATGACAATACAAATGTCCACATATCTTGAGGAATCCCAGCATGAGGCTGCTACACAGCGTGGCATTTCCCCTTGCTGACAGTTGCCCACCCCTTTCTGCTCTCACATTTTGTGAGCAGTCCTGCAGGAGGAGAAGGAGGAGAGGGTGTTACGGCTGTCCCAGCAGCTGGCTGCTGCTCACATGCCTCCACTCCAAGCTGCCTTTTCCAGACCAAGGACATCATTGCTTGCACAGAGTACTTCTTCAGAGGGTATCCTCTAGTATTCCATAGATATTTCCATCATGACACTTTTCCATGTCCTGAGAGAGATTTTTTTTTTTTTTTTCAGGAATGCACACAGTAGGAAACATTTTGTCTGAGTTTCATTTTCATTGTGGTTTGCTTAGGCTTTAATGTGTACGTCAATTCTGACAATATATTGTTTTCTCTGTTCCTCATTTAGAATCAGAAATCAGCCTGCAGCATGCAATGCAGTAATTGCACAGATATCAGCCACTGTTGTTCAAAATCTTCTTTCCCCTCTTGATTAGGCTGGTGATGTCCTGTACCATATTTTGCTCCCCAGGCTGGTGGGATGAGCTACATTGGGAGTCTGGTGCTGCCAAAGCGCTCCTGCCCTGAGTTCCTTCAAAAGCCTCCTTGTGTGGGTGGATGATGCTCCTTGACAAATCAGGCCTGGACTCACTCCTGAAACAGACTCTGTGAGACACTTGACCATTGCTGTGTTCAGTGCTCCTCTGGAAGCGAAGGCATTGCTAGTACAGTACTAGGAAGAAGGCAACCTGTGCTCCTCATTAACTTGATGAACTTCATGTACCTGAAGTTGAGTTTCTCATGTAGCAAGATAATCCCTCACCTTAAGGAAGAGCATAGGACTTAGGACTGCAGTTTCTCTGGTGACTCTATCATGATTTGTGGTATCTGGGGAAAAGAAGAGTGAATCCCAGGTGTGATTGTCCTGTTCCAGGTTTTAGAGATTGTGAAAGTGGAAGTAAAAAGCAGTGAGGTTATGTGTGTGTCTAACTGAGGCAGAAGGTAAGAAAAGTCCTCTATGCCAGTACTGCCTTTTGGATTTCAGAGCAGCCCTAGAATGCTTTCCCTGATGTCAGGAGAAGCATCTGCCTTGGCCACTAATCTGAAGTCTTTCTAAGGGAAATGCTCTAGTCTGGAAAATTATTGTACGGCTCCACAGACATATTTGTGAAATCGGAACATCACCAAGTAGGGCATTATTTCATCTCTGCATACCTTCAGGCTTTCCTCCTGGACCATTTGGGGAACACTTTGGACAATGCGTCTGTGAAGGCCAGAGGGCAGGAGGGCAGAGAGGAGCACCACTTCACAAATCAGAGTGAAAGCAGTGGCCTAATTCCAGACAAACTACTGGTCTGAAGAAGAGGGGGAATGAGACACTCGTTTTTAGCCTCTTTCCCACTCCTGGGTGATGTGCAACCAGCTGTTGTATTCACAGTCTTTGAGGAATGCAGTACATGATTTAATTCATCATCAGCTGCTTCTATGGGAGATCAGGTTGAGTTAAGGGACAGGATCAGTGAAGCAACCCCCAGACCAAGTTTTTAAACTATGTAAGCACAAAGACTTCCTTGGAAATCTCCTCTTTAGAGACCTATTTGAACCTTAGCTCGTCCATGTGAGGATGGAAAACTCCTAACCAGTTCTTTCAGTCCAGCTTGGAAAGAAAAAAGAAAAAGAAACACAGAAAAAAATCAAAAAAGAAGCCCGCAGAACTGACTCATGTTCCTTTAAGAGGGGTTTCCTATCAAATCCCTTGTGAGCCTGGTTGCTGAAGGCAGCAGATTCCAGCAAAACTTCTTTCACCAATGGACACAATTCGTTCTATTAAAATAAAAAACAACACTGGCTGTCCTGGCTGTGTAGGTGGGTGAGAAAATGTTAACAGCTGCGCTCACGGATCTCCACTGGAGGAGTAAGCTGCCAGAAATACTTCTACTGTGAACAACTGTTCTAAATTTGGTTACCTGCTTTATATTACTCAGTAGCCAGGCTGTCTTCTTGCTCTTATCCTATTAGATACATAGAGCACAAATACAAACGCTTTTCTATCAAAGACAGATGATTACACAGGCTGTCGTCAGGAGCTCTGGGAATGGCAGGGCTTGCTACGTAATCAAGGGTTTGTGATGTTTTTGACAAATGAAGAGGAAGCAACTCATTTGGCACTGGGGGAGGCTCTGATGACAGCCCTGTGGGAGAGTTGAGCCTGAGGGTGACTGGTCCTGCTGCCCAGTAAGGAGAGACACAGGGCTGAGGCACTCTGCCCTCCCTGAGACTGGAGCCCCAGGAGGGACGGTGAGCCACCACCTTACCCAGCAGAGCCCCCACTGTCAGTGAAGGGCAGAGGCCACATCCCAGTCCTTGTGTCCTTCTGTGACAGATCAAGCATGCTCAACTGCACCCTTTCAGGCTAAGCTGGAGCTCTAGTGCCAGCAGGAGGATGTTTTGTCGTCTTGCTGATGGAGGACACATGTCTCTTATACCCACTGGAAGGTGGCAAGTTACCCCCACCCTGTTCATCACACAGAGCACTCCCATTTTACTGCTGCCCAATACACTCTGGTTTGTAACCAGGGTTTCTACTGTAGCTGGCTGTAAGCTTACTACAGCAGAGGAAGTCTGGTACAGGGTATTTGCGCTGCGCCTGGTATGCTGTGTCCATGTATTTGGCAGAGAATCCTCTCAGCATCACCCTCATGCCAGCAGTACGGAGGGATTTCTGAGCTTACTGTGAAACACAACTTTTTCCCTTTTTTGAAAAAACTCATAATTTGCCACTGAGACACAATAACATCTTTTGGTTGCAGACTGCATCTTTAGCCTGTTTTTTTTTTTTTCATGTAGCCTTCAATTTTCTGGATGAGATGCTTTGCTCTTAATTAACTGTAGATGCAATTTAATGAGTAGGCCAAATGGTGATGGTTAGGCACATAACTAGCATCTGGAATGTGCAGGATTAGTGGCTTAGTTAAGACCCCTTAATTAAAATGGGGTCATTCAGTCCTCCCTTCTTTCTTCATGTAGATGATGTATGTTTAACACTGAGCACTTGCTGATATGTTATTAGGACCACATAAGCTGTCTTTTAAGTACCAGGGAAATTGTGGCTTTGAAGTGTCAGATACCTAATGAAGATGAAATTCAGGCTGGGAGCAGTATCTGGGCAGACTGCAGAAAAGACCTTTCTGCAAGCTTTGCTCAGTCTTTCATGTAAGGCTCATTGCTTCAGCAAAAACTCCTGTCAGTAAACTCTTTCTAGGACAGACTCAGGTGTCCATTTAAGAAGCAGCAACGCATTATTCAGACACTCTGTGTTGAAGCAACTGTTTGCAGGACCACTCCTTAACATCTCTTGGGGAATTGGCACATTTCTCAAATGAAATCTGGAACTGTTTTTCCAAAGTTCATAGCACACTTAGCCAGTGATTGGTAGCCAGTATTGTCTCGCTTGGGATTCCCTGTTTTCCCCATTTAACTTTGTTCTCTCTTTTTGCAGGGATGATATTTGTCCTGTCTCTTGGTTAAAGAAGCGTGGGCAGCAATGGACCTCACATCACCGTTTTTGACATCAGCATTTCTGCTCTATCTGCCCTGGTCTATGAACAACAGCAGTGTTGTCCTTGCCCCTGTCTTGAAGGGGGATGTCTCCCCTGAACTTGTCATCCAGAGTCTCTCAGTTGTCAGTGAGGAGAAACAAGCAGGGGCAGTTCTGCTCCCCTCACCAGACATCTGGAAGTAAATTGTTCTCCTCCAGAGTGTTTCTTTCCCTCTCAGACCCCAGGAGGGGGCATTTTGAACATTAGGCTGGATGTCAGCTGAAGTGCCGTGTACTGACGTATGTTGCAGATAGATAGCTGTGGCTCTGCAGAGCATGGAGCCCTTCCTCTACGAGGAAGCCTGGCCATGCCCCCAGTTATGGGCAGGGGGGTGAGGGGGGCAGTTGAGGCTGCTACAGCTCCTGCCTTGGGCCGGTAGTCCTGTCCAGGAAGCTGTGCTGCTGGTCCCAGAGTAGGAGGCAATGAATCTTATAGTATATCCATTAGATCAGAGACATTTTGGTTAGGGCTTCATGTCTATTAGTCATTTGTGGCAGGGTAGGAAGTGTGTGTGTGTGTGTGTGTGTATGTGTGCAGGGAGAGACAAGAAGAAAATTTAGGCATTGTTTGGTGTTATAAAATTGCCATGTGGTGCTTAGAAAATGCTCATACTGCAAAACTCACAGATTTGTATGGACTTATCAAGAACGTGATGACCGTATCAGCCTGATAGCAACAACCTGCTTCTGATCTCATCATCGCTGGTGAGCATCAGGAAATAACCCCACTGACACTGGCAGGTTTGTGCCTTGCCAACGCTGCGGGTGATAAAAACCATGTCACGTTTACCAAAAAAACACCGGTGAGATGGTGCAGTTCATCAGGACCTACAGCAGGTAAGTTAGACCCATGGGTCCATTTCTATGGTATACACTGTGCCTGAGTGCAATGGTTTGGCTCTGAGTCTGCAGATGCTTGATCCTCAGCTGCGTCTAAGCTGCACTTAGTTCACCTTGGGGACTGTAGGAATAATGGTTCTGTGCTACATTTATCCCTCTCTGCCTTCTAAATCTCAGTGTTGAGGATAATCTTATTTACACTTATGTTCTTCTGACCTTACAGAGGTATTCCAGCACCTTTATTTTTTGGCCCCATGTATGTCCCAACAGACAAGGACCTCTTAGCAAGTGCCCAAACTGAGCCTGGGCATGTCTTCACACTGGGACAGATCCCTAATTACTCCTGGACACAGCTTTTGGACCACTTTGCCCATCAGTCTTAGTGAAAGTCTGACCTGCTGGAGCCAAATGCAACCTGCGTATTAGACGTATGTGGGAAAACCTTGAGTTATGAATGTGTACATAAGGAAGTAGATAGGCTGTTATGCTCCTAATCCAGTACCCGTGAGTTCACTGAAACATGAAAATAACTGGCAAGAGGGCAATCTTATGTATGTGGACATATATCATCAAGAAGGAGCCTGAAAATTACAGCACATGAGATGCTGATACTGTTGATAGAACGTGCGTGCCCTGCACTTGGATTTGGAATGGCCAGGGAGACACAGGCAGGCTGTGGGAAATATTATTCAATGGGCTATATTTCTTTCATACTCATACTGTCTCTGAGACATGCAAGGGAATCTCCTAAGATCATATCAGAGGACTGCAGATAATTTTGTGAGTGTGAAAAGTACCCAGTATTCCTACCAGCAGTCAGGCTGCCAAACTTCGCTAACAAAATCCATGACTGCTGTGACAAGTACTGAAAAAGAAAAATACAGTTGTCTTCTCTATTTTCTGTTGCCTGCCCCTCCTTCCTCTTCTCTCCCAGGGGAACATTAGGAACTGCAGGAGCTGCTAAATCTCCATCCTTAGAAAAGCAGACACTGAGCCAGAATTGCCTTTGCTAACTTTAGAAATGCTTTTTTTCCAGCTGAGGGAAAGTACTTTGGTGTGCAGACATCCAGCATGCAAACGCTTTGGTCTTATTATCTCATCAGTATGTCAAGATCCTACAAGTTGTGTTCCCATTATTTGTACAAAATGGATTAGATGGGTGGATGAAAAGGGCTTGAAAAGGTAAAGACAGATATATGTTTAGTTTCTTAAATGTCAGAATGAGGCAGCTTCTGTCTTCTGTCATGATACAGAAGAAAAATGTGCTGTTACTCTAGGGGTTTAATTTATTAAATATATTTATGTCCACAAGACAAGCCTTGTCTTCCTGGGTCTTTAAGTGATCCTTAACTCCAGAGGAAGTAAGAATTGAACAAATGAAGAATCCAAAAGTAATAACAATTATTTTTTGTGAAAGACTTTTTTGGAGGGAGTGTTTGCCTGGTCAGTTTCATTACTTGTGCAGGATGAGAAATGCCAATGATCCTTTGGTAATGAAGGGACATGGAGATGGAACAGGTTAAAAAAAAGGTATTGAAAAAAGAAATTAAAGTAAGGATTTGATTTTCATTCAAGCACAAAAATCCACAGTTGTAAATGTGCTTCCACCTCAGCAACCCTTTTATGGGATCTTGGATGCTTAGGGATGTTTGTGTAATTGCTTCTTGTAAATGATCTTCTACTCTGCAACACTTTACAGTAAACCACTTTCCTTTGCCATCTGTTATCCAGTTGTTTTAACTGGGTTTCCAGTTATTTGTATCAGTCATTTACAAGAACCTTTTTAACCTCCATAAAATGAAATAATTGAAGCCTATCTTCTTGACTCCTTTAGCATAGCGTTGATATGTGCTTTAAAACTGAGTGACTGAGGGTTAAAATTCAGCGCATGATAAAGAAGCAGTAATTTGCAAATCAGCAGTGAGCAATCTAGCATTGCCAAAATTCTTCTTCTTTAAAGCTCTGAGCATAGACGTTTAATTGGAGAAAGTAGCATGGGGGACCTGCAGATGATTTTTCATCTCTAGGTCATTTTCTGACCATGTGCCATTATCAGCCAGGGGCTGGTCAATGTAAATGAATTTAGTGACTAAGAATGTAGTTTGTCAAACACAGAGATGCTTCGTGCCTTTCCAGAAAGCTGGGTTAGGTGAAAGTGAAGTCTCTGATGATTGGGAGGTGAAGAGTTAAGATGTTACCTGCAGGCGCTTTTGGGCAGTACAGCTTCACAGCAGGTGATAATCATTTTAAGAGTGGCTGAGAGAAGACAGCATTTTTCTCCACCTCTCTTTCCTGTTATCTACCACAAAGTAAAGGCTTCTTCTTCTCCTCCCTTTCCCCTCTGTCGGTGACATTTGCGGTTCAAAAATGACTACCACGTGGAAGTGCTTGCTGCGGCACACACATATACTGACCAACTTACTCACATGGTACTAGAAACGGGACTCTGGCCATCTGCAGTACAGGGAACACTAGCTTTTGGGACAAGAGGAGGAACATGCAGAAGTTATCACTGCTGGAGGAGCTGACTCTGCTCCGAAGGACCACAGTGCTGGAGTTGCCACACCAGGGGTTCCCCCTGGAAGATGTCCTTAGCGCAGACACGCTGCCTGGCACCATGTCAGGGGAGGGCTGGGCGGAGAGCCTGCCTGCTTCCCAGTGGGAAATGAGAAACACCAACAAGTCACAGTTGGACATGCTGTGGCGGCTGCGGCAGGCTGAAGAGAGGAAGTTTGGCACCAGCACCCCACCCACCCCTGGAACCTTGAGGCAGGCACGCGAACAACATCCTGTGGCACAACATGAGCTGCCCCTCTGCTTTCCCTGTTATCATGGGGAGTGTCTTCCCCTCTAGGCAGGGATGTACAGAGTATAGGGGTATTCTCTCCTCTGGTCCATCACGCATGGCGAGTAGTTCTCACCAGGGAGCAGCAAGGGCTGCCCTCACCCGTGATTTCTGGGGAGCAGGGGAAGGCAAGCTCATCTTGAAGTCCTTGAAGTGTGCTGGCATGGTGTGGGCTTCCTTGTTTGTGGGAAGGGGGAATGTTAATTAATGGGCTTGCTTTCTGCTTGGGAGAGGCATTGGAAAAGAAAAAGGACAGCAGGAGGGAGAGAAAGAAATCCAGTGCAATTACGGAGTGACAAGCAGAGCAGGGGGGAAATCAACACGAAGACAGCATTAGAAAAGAAAGTGACTGAACAGAAAAAAAAAAAGGATCTGATGTGCCTATCCTGTGCCCTGGGTGCGGGCTGCACAAAAGGGGCTCTTCATCTGTAATTCGCACAGCGGACTTCCTTTCAGCTAGGAAAGCAGATTCCTTTCTTTTTAAATTAAACAACAGTTTTAAAAACACTGATGGCAATTACAGGCAATAAAAGCACTCGCAAACCCAGCTTGCCCTGCGGGCTTTGGGGAGGCCAGGTCCAGCAGCAGGGACCCCAACACTCTTGCTGCTGCTATCATTGGACATCTCCAGGACTGGCAGCCACCAACAACCATCAGGTTTATCACACACTGTTTCTCTGCAAATAGCCAAACAAACAGCCATTCACAGGAAGAGGAGACATCTATGCCCAGTTGTCCCTTCTCACTCAGAGAGGGGACAGAGCTGGTATGAAAACCACTAAAAAAAGAAGAAAATCAGGTTAAAATGCTCTCAGTTTTTTGAATATTTGTAAAAATAAAAACAATCTTCAGTGTAAAAGCAGTCACTTGTCTGGGGACTTTTATTTTAAAGAAGCTGACATTTACCAGAATATTTTCAGAGTCTCTGACAGTGATAAAACGCATTACAAATGTGTCACAGTGGCAAAATGCAGCATTGTTGAGATGTCCTTACAAGAATGCCTCATCCCCAAGGGACACACGTCAAGATCAAATCAAGTATTTGCTAGGTGAACTTCCAGATGCCTGAAGTCAATGGGAGGGTTGCTGCTGACGTCAGTGCAGATAGAGTTTCATTCAGTTGCTGGTGGCGGACACTGTGAAAGATTTTCTAACTGCATTTTCTAGTTAAACACGACCAGCTTTTCTCTATATATGTATGGCTCTGCCCTTTGCTCTTCTCTGGTCCATCACATCTGAGCTGCGTCCTTCAGCCTCCACTCTAGAGCAGGGTAACCCTCCCCCTTCCCATGGTGCTGAGTCAGCGCTTAACAGGGGCGTTATTGTCCTTCAGTATGCGTTATGCAGATTATTTTACTATGAAAATTCATAATTTTGGAAGAGCATCTGGTTCTGATTCAAACTGGAGTTGCATTTGATCCTGATGTAAACAGACCAGCTTTGGACTCAGACACTCCCACCATTTGGCAAACAGCAAATATTTCGGATCTATTCCAGCTCTCTCGGGAGTGCATGGGAGGCTTGCTGTTAATTTCAATAGTAGCAGGCTTTAATGAAATAGAGTATTATAGGAAACTATATATCCCTGTAATCCTTCAAATTTAACTGCTCTATGGGGAAAAATAAATAAATAAATCAGAGAGGCAAATGGAAAGAACCGAGCATAAAAAGCACCAAAAGAGCAGAAAAGGAGGGGTGATGGATTGTGGCAGAAGAGAAGATAGAGCAAAAAAGTAAGAAAGAAAATCAGTGGGGGAGAAATGTGATGGAAGAGAGGAACACAGGCAGGTAATATTTAAAACGAAATCAAACAAAAAAATAACCAACAAAACAAACAAAACCAATAACACACCTTCTCCCCTCCCCCCCCCCAAAAAAAAAAACCAACAACAAAAAACCAAATAAACAAAAAAACAACCAGAAAACAAAGCCAGGAGAAAAGCAGAACCCAGAGAGAGAGCAAAGAACTATATTTTTTGGTGAGGGTGGAGAGAAAGAGGAAGTAAGGCACAGGGAGTCCTGGGTCTGATGCCGCAAGATAAATGTTAAACCCATATTTATGCCTGAGTAGTGAACTGGCAGGCCTGGAGTTAAGTATGTTCTTAAATGCCTTGCAGAGCAGTGACAAAATAAAAATGTACAGAGGTAGGAGAACGTCAGAAAGGAAGGAACACAATCCAGAAATTTTAAAGAAAAAGTGTCTAAAAGAAAGTAGGCATAGAGAAGAATAAAGACATCTCTTCCATCCTTCAGGCGGGGGGGTACTATAATAAGAAAAGTACTGATTTCTTTATAGTTGTCCAGACTCCTAAGCTTTACTTGGGCCTATATCCCAGCAGCATATGAGTCTTGGGAAGACAGGTTTTGCTGAAATAAGAATTGTTCTCAGATTGCTTTTACCTTGAGAGTGATAAAGCAAACAAATATCCTCTGCCTAATTCCTACTTTGCTTGGTTGTGTTGCTGACTCTTGCTAATCATATCAAACAGAGCTAAGTGAAGCCTCTCGCAAAGAACTCCCTGGTGGTTTCTTCTCTACCTACAAGCAGGTTCTATAATGACTACCTGCCAGTAGTGGTGGCTGGCTCTGATTGCTTTGCCAGATGTATATGTGGGAGGCAGGTATGATGAGAAGAGGGTAATCTATGGCTGAGACCAACCAGATTTGAAAGCTGCATGGGATTTTCTGACTACAAATGTGCTCATGAATTTCACAACTAGCTGGCTCTGTTGAGGACTGCTACAACTGTACAGCTGTGCTGTCTCTGCACTGGCCTCATGAGAAAAAATGTAGAAAGCTTAAGTTCCTTCCTATTTTTGTATTGAAGCAAACTCAGGCATGGCACGTACTGCCCACCTTTATCAGCAGCCATGTCATACTTGGCTCTGTGTTCTGGACAAACCTTACCAAACTATACTATATACTATAATATATACTATAAATTTATTAAGCAGAAAAAAGTTGTGCGAACTTGGGAACTGCAGGGTACAACCTACACTGTGCTATTCTACAACAAAAAAATCCAGTTTCCCACAAGTAGCATGAATGTTATTCTTAATAACTGCTTGAAATTTCCACATACTCATAAAATTCCCTTAAAAAAGACTCATTAGAAGCACTGCGGAAATGGATTTAAAACAAAACAATTTTTCTCCACACCTCTGCGCTGACATTTCTTGGCAGCTGAAATTTCAAGCACTCTCAGCAGAGTTAACAGAAAAGAAAACTAACTCTTTGTATATTCAAAGAGCAAATCCTTGTTCACTAAGACTGTTGCAGTAAAGACCATCTCCATTGCTCTGGAGATGAGGGTATAGGCACCCCCTCATCCAACTAATCTGTGTGGCAATTAGGAGCCAGGACTTATTAACATTGTAAGTGAGGTCATCTTTCCCTGAAAAATAAAATAATAAAACCCCTTCTCCCTAAGCAAAGGCACACCATTCTCTGGGAAACTGACTTCATATTTTTCCCAGTGCTGCCCCTCGTGCGTAGGAGGAGCTCTTCCTAAATACCCTGAATGTTACCTCATTATTTTACTTTGTAGCTTCAAAACTCCCCTTCACCTGAGTGAGAATTCGGCACAGATTAGACTAACATCATGGATTGCAAGCCTGTTCTGCACCCTTTGCTATTGCTTTTCCCATCTTTCTGTATCCATCTGCTGTGTGCCTCACAGGTAGACTGAACCATCTCAGGTCAGGATGGTTTTTTTGGCCTGCTTGCAAATTCTGGGTGCTGCATCCATGTGGATATTGAATCAGAATGATCCCATCATTCTGATTAGAGTCTCCCCAAAAGCTAAGGTTCCAACCCAGCATCTGTCAGCCTTTAATTGTTAATGCATAGACAAGTTAGATTTTTACACTGTGTTGATATAGCATAACACCAGCAATTAAATCCTGATGGGAAGATATAGCAGTTGCCCAAACCACATGATAGGAGGAAGAAAAATTCAACAACAGCAGATTGGGCTCTTTGTATTTGTAGTGATACAATTTCTGAATTGCCAGCCATTGTGGAGATCCTGGACAGCAGACTGCAACACTGGTGTGAAGTGGGACCATGGCACTACCTGTTGTTTCCTGCAGGGGACAAAGATCTCTTACTCTCGCTGTTGGTAAAAAAAGGAAAAGCACTGCTCCAGGAAATGTCCTTGGTGTATGACATCGATCCACAGTTCCGGCTATAAGCACTGGCACATTTCAGCTCTGGTTGGTGAGGGATCCCAAAAAGGACCCGGGAAGGACAGGAACTCTTGCTCTGTTAAGGATCTTGTTTCCATACACCCTGGCTGCTGGTCGTGGTTTATCTTTCTCTGCCATGAAGACACAAGAGGTGACAGAGATTCAAACAAAATATTGCAAAAGAGAACCCTGAGGAGGAGCAGAGCAACAATAAGATTGTCTTTTAAAGACAGTTGAAGTGGTGGATGTTGCTGATAGAATGGAGCAATCAGTTTTACAGGCTCAATGAAGGTACTGTTTGCTTTTGGTGAATCAGGGGGAGCACAACTGTGCTCTGGTTTCTGCACATTTCCATTGAGCACCTAGGGGAAGAAGCTGGAGCTGTAATTGCCCATGATCCTGGAAAGAGGCAATGGTATCTCCTGACATACCGTGTGTTTGCTCATCGCTGCCAAGGCTGAGACCTGGCCCCGATTTCAGGCAACACACAGAGGCACATGACTTGGAAGCTCTGAGTCCCTTTCTAGTTGAGTATCCCTCATGCATGTTGATCCATTAAAGGTATGAATTCTCCTATAGGGATTTTGCCATTTTTCAAGATTTTATTGAAAATCTACCTCAGCTTAGATTTTATCTTAGGTACCATACGTAAATCCTTAAGTCGGAGGTCCTACAAGTGAAAGTGTTTTGGTTGGGATTGCATATTTGGGTTTCCAGTCTGCTGAGCAGACAGACAGGCAGATTATTTATGAGCAAGATACGTACCTATGTGATTTTACAAATAAATTAACTTAATATTGATAGGTCTAAAAAGAGAGGGAGATGGTAATCAAGTTGCTTACATTAGAACAAAGACTTGACCTCGGGAGCCGGGTACAATGAGCATGCAAACATCTTTCACCAGGCAGAAACAACTCCAACAGCAGACTCTGAAGCAGAAAGTAAATACAGGGACCTCATAATGGTAGAGTTATGGCAATATGCTAGAAGGTAGGAGGTGGAAGGGAAAGTTCATGATCTTCTGGAAGAAAATTGATTTGAGTCTGCATTTTCCACATTCCTGTATGTGCTCTAGGGACTAGACAGTGGGGAAAAGGGATACATTTCTCCCCCTCCATCGGCGTTTTGTGTGAAGCCTGCCCTCATGGATGCACTCATAAAATGCAAGTGGGAAAGGGCACAGACTTTGAGACCAATTGAGATCACTCAGCTTGCGGATGCCTATAGTGCTTTTTTGTTTGTTGGACTGCCCATTACAGCCAAGTCATAAAGAGTAATGTGTGAATCCATACCTCTACGGTATATGGTGTTGGTATGTAGAAAATTACTGGATGAAAGTGGGGTAGCTAGTTTAGGCAGTTCTACCTTTAGGGTGGCAGCTCAGTGGGAGGTTTAAGGATTTAATTTTTGGCCTTTGGCATATAAATTCTTTTGTGGAGCCTATGTATCAAATATAAAGGCAGACCCAATGACTTAACAACCTACACATTACCCTGACTTTCCTGCTTTCAGCCAAGTAGGGTGAAGTTTAAATTTGCTACATGTAATCATCATTACTCTAAATTGGAGTCATTTATGCTGATATTAAAGACAGCAAAAACAAATATTGATAGCCCCAATGGTAACTAGATGTAAAAGCAAAAACCTTGGGCAACTGATGAAAGACAGGGATGTGGATGCAACATGGGAAGAAATACACTTTGAACTGTAAGGAGAAAAATCCTAGTTGATTGGTTCCTAATGTAGTAAAACAATTCACCCTGGGATTTGTAAAAGAACTGTGAGAGTTTAAAGTGATTCAAATTGGCAGTTCCAGCACAGTCCCAGAGGACACGATGCAAAAGCCATGTTTAAAACCTATTGCTGGGCTCCTAGGAAGGCTGAGGAGCCAGCACTGAGCCACCACAGGGGTTAGGATGTGGGGGCAGAATGTGCACTGGGGCTGGGGAGGGATTGCCTCTCCTTTTAACCTCTCTTAGCATCATTTATGGGAAGAGTTGAGAAACTTTGTCTCCAGGATGGCCAGGACTGCTACTCCCTTGGGCCTCCCAGGACCCTTGTACTTCAAAATTTCTTCATGTGAAGCTGTACTGGAAACCCCTGCAGTGTTTTAAGTATGGGAACTGTTCTTCAAAAGACCAAAATCATTCAAAATGGAAGGCCCTTTCTATTGCCTGTGCCCACATGAGAAACTAAACTAGCCTAGGTCTGCATCCAGAAATAACTCACCCCGCCTGCCTTCACAGATGCTTGAAGGACCATGCCCTCAGCCTTCAGGAAGGGCTTACTCTAAGTTTTTCAGTATGTCTCCCCTCTCCTGTGGCAGACCAATGTGGAGCCAAGTTTGAAAGCACATCCCCATGAATCAGAGAGACTCAACAGTCTGTCTGCAGGGTGCTGACGATCACAGGATGAGTGCACTTGCATGATCAGATCTCTGCCTGCTGATTAACTGGTAAGGCTGTGATGTGTTATCCCATCAAACCATGTGGCTTTGTCAGCCTTCCCCAGTGCTTCTCACTAGCCTCACTTTGTTTCTTAGTTGTCTCTGGCTTGCTCCCTAGGATGCAGAGACACAGTGGTGGCTTTGTTCTGGTATGACTGCCTGGCCCATGGGCCATGTAGACATCATCTGAGTCCCCCACCTTGCAGCATGTCATGCAATGGGGCTGCATGGTACAACTCATAGCTTCTGTACAGACCTTTTCTTTCACTGAGCTATATTAACCAAACTACCAGGCACCATGGGATAACATGTCAGAACTTGACTCTGAAAGCACTCCACAGGTATTCAGGGAATTATAATAGCTTGGTCAGGTCAGGGTCTGAAAGCTATTAAGTCTGACATCACTTGATCATCCAAAGTTATGTAATGTTGGTATCATATATTGCATAGCCTCTTTTCCTCTGCTCAGGTAGAAGCATTTTGCTTCATACCTCTGAGGAAAGCTTATTTGTGCTACGCTAGTCTCCATGGGCAAATCTTGTGTCCACCTAATCATGTTTGTGGCCCTTTGCAGTGATAGCCCTGGGGAAACCATGACCTTCATCGCAGGAGTAGTGATGAGCAGACGGCAGTGGCACCATCTTCAAGCAGCTGCACCACTTGCAAATTAATGCCCACCCCTAGACTTGTGTAATTAAGCAGAAAGCTGAGCCAACCATGCAGCACAACTGTCCCTGCCTGTTCCCTAGTTCTTTGGATACTCATGCACTAAATAAATCAGATGACAGTGAACAGAGATTGATTTTTATCCCTCATCTCTATACTCACTGGCCAATGTGGTTTAAGAGGTATGGAATGAGTAGTGAAATAGGGAATATAGCTAATATAGCAGTCAGAACAATGACTGCACTACAGCTCTAATTCAATTAGTGACAATATTGCAGCATTGCACAGCTTTATAGCATCGGGTGTTCAGTGTTCCTGGAGGCTTTTCCTAGTACATGCCATAATGTCATAGCTTTCTTGCTACTTGTGTGTGACTTGATTACTGTAAAGCTTGCTTGGATACATACACCTGAGCTGTGGTCAAGTTTCCTAACCATATTTCAGATGTAGGCAGAGGAAGAAGGCAGCTAAGGAGAACCTACACCACTGAGGATTAGCTCCATGGCATATTTCCCTGGGTTATTCACCACGTGGTAGTTTCCTCCTGCTCTGCTCAGAGCTGTGCCAAGAGGCACACACTAGCTCCAGCTTTGAGGCAGCACGGGGCAAAGAGGTGTGACAAAACACATGGGGCAGTGCTCATGGAGGAGGAGCTAGCAGTGATGGACATTCATGCTTACCAAGGCAAATGTTATTTTCCAACAATGTAAAACAATGTAAAAGTATCAGAATTATCCTTCTGTTTGGTGTTGCAGATGCCTATGCAGGGTGCAGTGTAATACTGTGTATGTAGAGCTTGCAAGCTCTCACCCTTCCTATTAAGTTCTATGGAACAGGGGTATACAAAAACACCAGTGAGACCCACCCAGTTATCAGGAAAGCGATCAAAATCTTTTTCGCATGGAATGGCAAGCAAAGATGTGTTTCATCAAGGCCAGCTCCAGTCTCTTTGTTTTGCTTCCATCACTGTAAATGCAATATTTGTGCAGTACTCGCTGCATGAGAACAGTCTGCTACCACCTGAAGGCACTCCGTGTGCCTCACAAGTAACTGAGGATGGGTGAGGATCCCCCAGCCCTTTGGTTCCTAAAATAGGAAGGACATTTCTCCTCCACAAAATAAATTTCTCATCTTGAATATAAAAGGTCTGGCCACCGTCTTTTCCTGCTGCTAAGTGAGATGCCTGGGGACAAGCTGTACCATTGATTGTGGATGACAGTGTGCTTCCACAGCTCCATTCCTGAGCACCTTCAGCTTATTCTTCTTATTGATGTCCAATTTTGAGAAAGGCTTGAACTCACCAAAAAGGATGGCTCCAGGCTGGAAGCCTTGGTGAGAAAAAGTTGACACAGAACTTTCCAGCAGTGTTCTCACCTCCTCCAAGCAGTGGCGCACACCACAGGCATTCGTTAGCCCCTGTGACAGTCTGGCAGACTCTTTGCTATTGATGGGTTTGAGGAATTTTTCATGTCACATGTAAGCTTTGCACAAGTTACTTCTCAGGATCTTTCTTGGCTTGCCTTGCTATGACTTGGCTGTTAGTTTGCCACAGCTCATGATTACTTTTTTGCTTGACTGGACACATCTTTATGACACTGGGACAAAGAGGTAACTGAGACATACCTTTACCTACCCACCCCTCCTTGCGCTCCCCTCAGGTAAGGTTCCCATCAGTTGCTACCACTTTTCAAATACAGGCAGTTTTCAGAATTGGGCAATAAAGGCTGAGGGATGGGGTTTTGCTGCAGAAGATGAGCAAATGATGTGGTTTTGGAATCACTGGCTATTAAGTTTCCAGTGC
Organism: Psilopsiagon aymara; assembly: GCA_024733675.1. Classification (NCBI taxonomy): domain Eukaryota; kingdom Metazoa; phylum Chordata; class Aves; order Psittaciformes; family Psittacidae; genus Psilopsiagon; species Psilopsiagon aymara. The sequence goes on from JANRGW010029055.1 coordinate 19,860, forward strand.
CTGCAGAGATACTTTTGGTGGAAGTCTATATTGTTAGATTAGTTTGTTCCCTGTTTCACCCTAGGCTGCTTAACCCATCATAAAATCATAGAATCATAGAATAGTTAGGGTTGGAAAAGACCTGAAGATCATCTAGTTCCAACCCCCCTGCCATGGGCAGGGACACCTCACACTAAACCATATCACCCAAAGCTCTGTCCAACCTGGCCTTGAACACCGCACCAGGGATGGAGCATTCTCAGCTTCCCTGGGCAACACATTCCAGTGCCTCACCACCCTAACACTAAAGAATTTCTTCCTCATATCCAATCTAAACTTCCCCTGTTTGAATTTGAACCCGTTACCCCTTGTCCTATCACTACAGTCTCTAATGAAGAGTCCCTCCCCAGCATCCCTACAGGCCCCCTTCAGATACTGAAATGCTGCTATGAGGTCTCCACGCAGCCTTCTCTTCTCCAGGCTGAACAGCCCCAACTTTCTCATCCTATCTTCATA